>CM065394.1:37122500-37167500 GCA_033060915.1 Euryodendron excelsum
ATTTCCACAAAAAGTATAGGAATAAGGGCCACTAATATTAGTGTGTATGACTTCTAAAAACTCACCACTCCGTGTTGCACTTTTCTTCTTAGTCTTAGTCAATTTTCCACGAACATAGTCAACACAAGTATCTAAGTCTCCAAAATCAAGAGGTATAAAACATCATCTTTAATTAACCTTTGAATTCTTTCTTTAGAAATATGACCTAAACGCTTATGCTATAACATGAAAGACTGGTATTTAACTCTAGGTTTCTTGGACACACTATTTGCAACATGGAAGGAGGCATACTCGTGGTTTTGTTCCAATTTCAACCTGTATAATCCATTAGATAAAAAAAAAACATGGCCAATAATTTTGGAATTATAAAATAAATCAATCATGCCATTTTGAAATTGAAAACCATATCCAAATCAATAATACCCAAAGCAAACTCTATATCCCGCTTCCACTTCTAAAAATTTGAACCATTCGACAACATAATAGTGGTGTTATTGTTGTTAACTGCAAAGGAAACTGCCATGGCAACAACCAAAATAAGGCAATATATTAGTAAGATAAGGGTAACAATTTTACAAAGCATAAATAATAGGGATACCCCGGTGCATCATTGTCGTCTCCCCTTTGGGCAGAGAGTGCAACATGCCATGAGGCTCTTTTCAGATAACTACCATATGAGATCGCCCAAGCATTTGAAAATTGGTCCCGTTTGGGCAGACAAATTTTCAAAACTAGGCACTCGCGGATCAGTTACTAAATTGCATCCTTGTCATTAAAGCACACAATAACCCCCTTTAGGAAGGCGATTATATGCAATAACACAATGGACACAGTCATATACCATATGCAAGAAAATCAGATCTAATAAATGTACCCCTTTGGGCAGTAGCACCCATTTCAATCTAATATTCTTATCATGACATCATTTTATGTAAAATTGCCCTACATCACATCTAGCAAACCAATATGCCAGCAATCACATCCTTATGGGCACGTAACCAAATGCACCCTGTGATCACATATACATGGACTAAACCATGTATCAAAACCATTTATCGCAATTTCCAACATGGAATGACGATTTTAGGCACCTAAAAGGATTTACGGGAGAGAGTATAATGTACACAAGAGTACCCATGAAGAGTACTCATCTCCATTAGGTTCATAAGGTTGAAAACAAGTTATCTATAGAAAATTACCCAATATGTACACACGGTTTTGAAGAAAATGCAAAAAAAAAAACTCTAAAATGAGCCAAAAAAGAACTCTAAGTAGCAATTATTATTTTATATATCAAACTAAAGAGAGTATAATATTCCATGATGTTTAAAAAGTTGAAAACATGTTACCTATAAAAAAATCTTCAAAAATTGCCCACGGTTTTTGAGAAAATGCAAAAAAATGCACTTTTTCAGCCTCAAAAAATACCAAACAGTCCCTAAAAATTATGAAAAAAAATAATATTTGAAATCTTCAATCCAA
Organism: Euryodendron excelsum; assembly: GCA_033060915.1. Classification (NCBI taxonomy): domain Eukaryota; kingdom Viridiplantae; phylum Streptophyta; class Magnoliopsida; order Ericales; family Pentaphylacaceae; genus Euryodendron; species Euryodendron excelsum. Next base: position 37,123,983 of record CM065394.1, read on the forward strand.
GAGGAACATTTTTTGTTTTTGGACCGACCCCAAAATCTGTCTCACGGGCCCACACTCTTCATAGGCCGAGAGTGGGCTTTGTTTGGCCTCCCTTGACCCATCTCGGTCATCTTCGTTACCCATCGGGTCAAACCCGACTCTAATGTCTGCAAAACAGATCCGGTTGCTAAAAAAACGATCCAGGTCCATTTTTTTTGGCTAAATCCAACATTTTTAGGCATAATTTATGCAATTTAACCACACAAATGATCTATTTAGACATTAAGAATCACGTTTATGATGATTTTAAGGGATGAAATACAAGATTTATTGGGTTTTCAAGAACCCTAGTTTCGGCTATGGCAGCTAGGGTTTCAAAACTCAATTTTTTCTAGCACAAACTTGTATTAAAAAATTCGTATGCATCCCAGAAGCAATAATATGTAATATAATTCAAAGATATACATAAAACCATAACATATTGAAAGATTTCATCAAAAAATTCAAGTTCGACCCAAAACTTCAAAACCTTAGATCTCTCTCTACAAATCGAGTTAAGTTACAATCTTTATACCAAAACGTTCATTGTTCCGAAAGGAATAAAAGCCCTCTAAAAGGATTTAAAAAAGGATCATTGTATTGTTCAGATTAATTCACACAAGTTTCGCATTTAACAACTCATAATCGAGTTTAATAGCTTAAAATCACACAATGAGTCCCTAATCCATATATTAGGCTCTGATACCACATGTAAGTATAAAATTGATCATAAAAACATGACCATGAATTATATATGAATATAAGAACATCAACATGATTAAAGATTCAAAAAAGATGCGAAACTTACCTGTTTGTTCCATGATTATTTTACCCAATGAAGCAGCGGTTGTAATCCTGACGAACACAAGTTCGTGGCAAGTCCTCCTCTCTGTATTCACTCTTTATATGACGGAATTTTATGAAAAACCAGTCTGATGGTGGGAAGAGAGGGAACTTAGTCTTTATATATATATTAAAACCCTAGTCACATTGGACCCTCCATAAAGGGCTCAATTAACTAACTAGACCCACACTAAATACTGTCAAACCACATTAATTCAATAGGTGTACACTAGCCTATATATAACAGATCACAACTTTATTGGGTTTACCATGTTTGTCTCATCCAGACCTGGGTCCAACCCGTGTTTATAAAAATAACCATAATTAATGTTAGCTCAATTTAAAATAGTCTAACATATTTTTCATTATATTTGATCTCTTTTTAGGTTGAATCAGCCGGTTATTGCTCATGTCAGATGCTTAATATCTGTGTTTGTATCCCTCGTTATCGGCCAAAACAGTAGCATTTAGCTTTGCAAGCAGTAAGTAGAGGGAAGACAATCAAACCCTGTTTTGTTTTCTATCAACTGAGGAGCCAAGGCAGGGTTTGCATTGACCAGGTTATCTTTACTTGGTGACATTGGCATGAATTTCTGCTGGCTTACATGTGAGCACAGCTATTTTACATTGTACTGTTTGAAATCATAAACTGAGTAATGAGATGAAGCTTTTCAGTATGAATATTGAGAAAGTGATTGCTGAAGGGGTATCTGGACCCCCCATAGATATTAAATTAGTCTGTTATGTCTTGCATAGCATTGGAGTTGATTCCATCTTGGTTCTGGTAGCATTTGAATTCTTCTACTCACCCTTTATTTTTTACTTGGCAGTTCAAGATTTCATGAATTGGCTTTTTACTTTTTTCAGTCATTATTGCCTCACATATGAAGGTTATTCTCTTTACTGTTGGCTAGCTACTAGGTGTGGTAAGAGACGGGATTGGATTTTATTCTGTTTAATAAGCTTTCAAAAGGTGGTGGTGTCTGACTCGTAACATGTTTGGATATGCATCCTGCTAATTTAAATCAGTTTCTCATACCCATGTGGGGGACTATTAAGGCCTGAGCCAGGTAGATTGTTATAATAAGTTTGTTCTTAAGGAGCATGAGGAAGGGTTTGAACCATTTCTAGAAGGTACTAAAATGGACTCAATTTGAGGAACATAAACTTTGTTTCAGGTTCACTAACATGGATAAAGGAAATAGAAATTAAAAATAAGGCGCTAGAAGAAGGATTTGAGGAACATAAACCTTGTTTCAGGTTCACTAACATGGATAAAGGAAATAGAAATTAAAAATAAAGCGCTAGAGGAAGGGTTTGAACCTTCGACCTTGTGGTTAACAGCCACACGCTCTAACCAGCTGAGCTACTCCAGCTTTTGGTGCACCTCGGACTGTATCTCATTGATATTCAATGACATCTAAAACAATCATGTGATTCATGTCACCTTCGGGCTGTTAATTTGAAGGCAAGTCCCAAAAAAATCCCCAGCATAATCACGATCAGGTTGTGATTTGTTTTTTCAATCTCCAAATGTGCAAAAATGATTGTTATATCTATAAATAAAATCAAACCATCCCATTGAATTTGGCAGAGACCCAAAAAAAAGGGGATGGACAAAGTGATGTATGATAAAGAGAACTGTCTATAGCCAAGGTACCAAAGAGATCCATCCATAGAAATGGAGCAATCTTCTCTCCAGCTAGGCTGAAAAGTGATGCAGAATCACAGCGAATGATCAAATCAAACAGTCAAACACATCAGGCAAGAATTCGAAATGATACTAGAAACCAGTTCACTGTATAATTTTTCCACTGAAAGACATATGAGGAGGTGCAAATACCATTGCATTTTGTACTGGATGATGATATTAGTTGCTTGAGTGATCTTTGTTATAGCCTCATTAGCCCAGCAAAGTTCCTCATTCAGTAAATGGGTCTCCAACACACATACCAAATTGGCTACTAATACTGTACAGCAGCCCCTACTTCATAGACCTTACCAGCTAAAAAGCACAGAGAAAAGAGAGAGCATTGAATGGTGCAATCAGGTTCCTTTTCTCAAAGCTTGCTTTCCTAGGCTTGGCTTCACTGGTTCCCACAGTAATGAATTTATTACTGAATAATTAGCTCATCCTGCACATTTTTAGATTTGCCTCTCTGTTTTCCATAAAAAAATATATAAAAAAAAGTTCTTTTTTCATCCATTTGTACAGAGAAGTAGAAAAACAGGATGCTTCAGTGTAAAGTGAAAGAAAAATGTTATTTTTTTATAAAATTTGTACAGAAAATAATGTAGTAATTACATTTTTATAATTGAATGACTATTTTGTATGAATTTCTTGATTATATAGCATTACCCAAATTGATTGATGGAAATTTTTGATTGCTTAACTAGGTGTAAGAAAACCAGAGTTAATTATGGAATAATGAATATTTTCATCAGCAGAACTGCAGAGGCACATATGAAAATAGCTTGTTGCTCCCCACCCACCAGCCTGAGTGAAGTTGACTCAAGAACCTTTGCTTACTTGGTAACTAACTCATTAATCTTGTGGCAGTACTGATTTGTTTCAGACATTTGTTCTATGTATTAAACAAAAACAAAAGTAGGCTCCTGCAACTGGATTTCTTTCTTCCTCTTAGAGGAATGAAACCATAGGAAAAAAGAGGCTCTGCAGTCTAGGCAGCCAAGATTTCTTCTGTACTCCAGTAAGTCATAGGGGTTGATACTGGTCATTCAGACCCAAAAGGGCAGCAGTTATTCTGGGCTCAAGGACAACCTCATATTAGTAGTATAGCAGTACTATTTTAGATTGATCAGAGAGAGAGAGAGAGAGAGTTGCGTTTAATTTGGTCAAACAGAGTTGGGTTCAGGAGTAAGTAATTGAAGGTAAGAAGAAGAGGAACAGAGAAAATTGGATAATGATAAGGTTTGGAAGTGAGTTGTCAAGTGGGAAAAAACAAAACTTGGCAAGAAAATATATTCACTTGTTTGTGAAGCAACATCTCTCTACCATGCAAGCTAGAGAGGGTAGCAGGAACCCAAGATATTTTTAGAGGTTCTGGATTGCTTCTTTTTTTTTTGTGGGGGAAATGGGAGTTTGTTTTGTAGGGCCTGTTTTTCTCCCTTCTTATATACCCCAGAAATCATGCTTGGCTTCCTGAAGTTTGAGTAATCCTCTCTCTCTCTCTCTCTCTCTCTCTCTCTCTCTCTCATTGCTATCATAATCAGCATCATCATTTGAGCTTCGAAGAAATGAGAGGAAGTTTCTGTTGTTTTATTATAGTTCTGCAAATAGTGAGTTGGGTTTGTGTTACAAGTAGGCCTTTTGCACCCAATGATGGTCATGGTGTTCCTCAACCAGCAGGTTAGCTCCTCTGTTTTTCAACCATTATCACCCTCTTTTGCAGCCACTATCTGACTTAGGAAACAAATAATTCCGTTTTCTCAGAGTTTTTTCTCCTCTTCATTTCCTCTACAACCCTGTTTGGTTTTACAATTTCCTGGTAAAAAATGCCTTTTTACTATTTTTTTTCTGTCAGTGATTAGCTCTTGTTTGTTTTTTTAGCTTGTTGACATTCTTTATGGATCAAGTTTCAGAGCAGCCCAATTGTTGGAAATTTTAACCTTCAGATTCCCTTTACTAACTTGGAATTTCTTCGAAATATTTCCATATCTTTTGTCAGCCATTTTCCATGGAAATCTAGCTTCTCTTTTTAACCTTGCCTGCAGTCACATAGCAATTGTTTTCTTCTCACATTCAATCGAAATTCCAGACCCAAAAAAACATAACTCTTAAAAATATTTTCCTGAAACACTTTTCTCTTGTTGCTTTTAAAGAATTTCTGTCTGATTCACCCCTCTCTCTCTCTCTCTCTCTCTCTCTCTCTCAATTTCATGGCTAACTTTAAATGCTTGATCAGGCGCAGGTTGGAGCTCACAGTCTTCGCTAGTTACCTTGGGCAAAAAAGAGGTCTCTCTCTCTCTCTCAGTTATGATTCTTTTGGATGAAAAGGAACTTCATTTGTTCATCTCCCAGTTCTTAATCTCTTCAATAATATGTAGTTTTTTTTTTTGTCTTTGAAGGGTGGTCGTGGTTCTAAAAATATTGCAGGAGTGAGAGAAATGAATGAAGAATCATCATCATCATCATCTTATAAAGATAAAGAAATGAGCAAAGTAGGTTCAAGCCCACCAAGCTGCGAGCACAAGTGCTTTGGGTGCACACCTTGTGAAGCCTTTCAAGTACCTACAACTAACAGTCATGTTGGAGTCCAGTATGCAAACTACGAGCCCGAGGGGTGGAAATGCAAGTGTGGCCCTTCCTTCTACACTCCATAAATGTTACCTTACCAAGTAGCTAGCTTTGACACATTTGCAGACCCATCAAAGTTTCTTTCTCTCCCTCTCTCCAAATGGTCATTTCCATCCTATGTACTATAGTACCTCTGAGTTTTTTTTTTTTTTCTTTACTTTTTGGAGACTAGAATCTGTGTAGAAAAAGAAAGTGTTATTAAAATGTGTTTCTTCCTCTCTTCTTTTAACTCTCATAGTTAAAAAAAATCTTTGCAAAATCTCAGAACCAATGAGTTCTAACATGTCTACGTACCACCCCATATGATATTACAAAAAAAAAAAAAAAAAGGAAAAAAATATAAGATAAGAATAACAATCTACAAGTCCAAGACAAAGAGAGAAGCATGTGTTTTTCTTCTTTACCTATTTCTATTAATAATTGACTGCATAGGATTTATGTAGGTAACAAAATTTTATTATCTTACAAAATATTCGTATAGGAAACTCCATCAAAATTGTATGACGGAGGTATTTTTAAAAATTATGAGCCACTAATGAGTGTTTTAGTTTGAAATAAAAGAAAAACAAATAGTCTATATGAATTCTGAACAAAAATTATGCTTTCATAGCATTATTCGTGTAGATTTTTTGTATCGGTTTTCTATTGTAGTTTATGATTTTTTTATTAGTTTTTAACAAAAATTATAAAAAGAACTAAATTACTTGAGTTTAACTCGTTTTTGGCCCCGATAAAAGTCTATTCTAATGTAAATAAATTAAACTTGAATATATTTAAAATTGATTTATTTTTCTCGGCTCAAAAAAATTCATATGCACTCTAAAATTGAATTTAAAAGAATCAAATTACTTGAATTCAGTTTGTGATTAATTTGAATAATAAACAAGATTAAATTAAATACATTTTAAAATTTGTTTAAATGGTAAGTCAAGCTTAAACAACGTTAGAACAGAAGGGTTGTTAAAAAATTCATCTGATCAGGCTGACCCGATTAAATCCGATCCGATCCGACCCTCTTTTGGGTATCAGTTGAAATTTCTAAGACCCGAATATATTCGATTCGCTGCGTCAAACTGGCTTTTAAAATGACGAAAAAGCCCATCACCATCCCATGTTTATTTTGCAGCAACCAAATTGGAGAAGACGACCAAACTATAAAACGCTTCCGCATCAAAGCAAAAGGCGGGCCTCCATTTCCATTTTCCAGTTAGCCCAAAATAGAATTTAATCAATGGCGAGCTTCTCTGTCTATCGTGTAAGTCTCTCTCTCTCTCTCTCTCTGGAATTCCAATTCTAGAAACACAGATTCAATTGAATTTCCAACAAATGCATCATATGCATTGCTGATCTATAAATTTTAATTGAAATCTGATCTCGCTTTTCTCCAAGATTTAATCGAACATTTTCCGTGTGCCTCTTTTCTTCTGTTCACTCAGACACCTGTTTGGTGGCGGAGAAAAAGATTAGGAAAAGAAGCAACTTACGATTCGGGATCTACTTAATTGAGCCTCATTCGAACTATTTCACTTCGTTGAGAACCCTAGAAAATGAGATTGACGACATTTATATGGAACGGAGAGTTGGCGTATAATGCTCTCGAGTTTCCGATGTATCGTCGTTTTAGGATCTGTGATATCTGTATGCCTTCCTCTTAGATCTGTGTAATCTCATGATCTGTTTTAGCTTCTAACAATTTGATGCTCACACGACGTGATGTGTTTGATGCGATGGGAAGTGGATTTGTAGAAGGGTTCATCGTTTACACTCAGACACTGACATATGATGTATACATATATATGTAGCAAAATCTTCGGCCTGTATGCATACATATGTAAATATTCATATGGTAAATATGGTACCATATGTATATTTATAGTAGAATAGTTTGTTTTGAAGTTAACTTTTTCTATAGAACTTTGGATTGCAAATTTCACTCTGTTTTTAAATAGAAGTGGAGCATTCCTCTGCCACTGTGAATGGTTGTATGTAATAATATGGCTGTGATTGAGTTTTATAGGAGACGTGCCCTACTGTAAAAAACATTCTTCTCCTGGATTCTGAAGGAAAGCGTGTAGCAGTCAAGTATTACTCTGATGATTGGCCAACTAATAGTGCAAAATCTGCTTTTGAAAAATCTGTGTTTACCAAAACACAAAAGACAAATGCTCGATCGGAAGGTATGCTTAAAGTTGAGACATTTACTTGTGTGTGTGTGTGTGTGTGTGTCCATGTGGTTCTTTATTCCTTCTTGTTTTGAGAATGGTTTGGGTAGATCTTAACATTCCTGAATTGCTTTATTTGAAAATTGTTGGCACTATATTCTATAATAATTGAATGTATGAATTAATGTTGATACTCTTAAGTAAAGAACAATCAATGTTGTGGGTGTGTATCTGTAGAAAAAGACTTAGTTTTTGAGCTTTGGAAGAGAAATAGCATGACCCCTTCTGTGCGGGCTATGTGTATGATCCTGCATATGAATTTAAACAATATTGTCTTTCTCATTTTATGTTAAATGATTTGGCCCTTCGACCTATAGTTGTCAATCTTGCACCGGCCACTGCACCGTTTTTGTCATTGGGATGGTACGTACTAGTACCGGACTATACTAGCCAACCGTATCGAGTTTGCCGCTATAAATATTATATATTTATGTAAAAGTATATATATGATATGCATATCCTGTAAATGTATGGAATAAAATCTCATTATAACAAAACATACACAAGTTATAAGTAGTTTAAAGAGTCTTCAAAATAGTAAATCATAAGTTTCAAGTATTTTAAAAAGACTTAAAACACATACTCATTGTCTATTACATTCCAACAAAAGGTCTAAGTAGTTTGATATATCAAATCACTATCAAAAAGTCCTAGCCATTATTGTATATGTATATATATATTCTAAATATAGAAATAACTCATATTAAAATTTTAAAAGTCACCAAAACGATATAACTTATATAAAATACAATAATAAATTAGGAATGGGGTAAAAAACCAAATTGTCTGGTGTACACTAATATGTTCGGTACAGACCAGTATAAGCCAGTAAGTTAACTAGTGCAGTGTTTAAACATCTTTGTACTGTATAAGCACTGGTGTGGTGTGTACCGGGCCATACCGGCTGGTGCAGTGCAAGATTAACAACTATGCTTCGACCTCTTTCCTGAGATGAATGCCAAAATATCTTACAAGAATGGTTATAGATTACATTTGCTTTACTGCATTAATGTCTACTGATGTGCTCATATATTCCCATGTTCAGCGGAGATTGCAATGTTTGATAACAATATAGTTGTCTATAAGTTCATCCAAGACCTGCACTTCTTTGTAACTGGAGGTGATGATGAAAATGAACTAATCCTGGCCACAGTTCTCCAAGGATTCGTTGATGCTGTTTCCCTTCTGCTCAGGTTTTGTGACGAACTTTAACCATGGTTCATTTTGTAGACTCTAATCAATTTTAATTTTTATGATATCCAGTTTATACCTGTCTAATCTAGTGTGTTCATTTTGTAGGAATAGTATTGACAAAATGGAGGCACTGGAGAACTTAGATCTCATTCTTTTATGCCTTGATGAGATCGTTGATGGAGGGTAGGCAATATGCTTCTTAAACTGATATACTTTCATGTATATATGGGCCCTTGATTCTTCTAGTTACTATTCTGTTGTTTGGTTCATTTTTCTATTAGAAAGTTGTGTTGTACAAATTGGTGTCTACTAGAGCGATTGGTTGGTCTAAGATAAGCAATTTTTCTGTACAGCACCCAGTAGAAATAAGTGTTATGCAGACTAACTGCTGTTGGAGATCAAACTTCAAAGTAAAAAGTTCACCAAGACCTCTGTTGATGATGTCCACATGTAGTGAAGTTTATTTGCATGATCTGAGACTCTTAATGGTAGTTACAAGGTGGGGTTAATGTTTTGTGGGTTTTTTTTATTTATGAGCATATTTGTCTCCAGTCTTGACTTGATCCGCTAAGTGGATCGTTTTCCCATTTAACTTTTGCATCCTTTGCATAGAACAGTTACCATTGTTTCTACCACATGCAAAATTCTCTCCGCTCTCAGTGTGGGCTTTTTACCTGGAACCAAATAAAATACCACAGGTAGGTACTTTTTCCAAAAAAAGATTGGGTAAACACCTTGATGTTCCCTCATAAATGTATTTCTGATACCAAAGATGTTCCTATTGCTAATGTCTCTCATAATAAAGAAACCAACATGAACATTTATCGAGTCTAGGTGTTATAAACTTCTTGCCTCAATCAATGCGTAGACTTCATTGCCCAGTTATAAGTTTTGTTGTCGTTTTTATTTTGGATATCGTAAGATGGATCTTTTACATCCTTGCCATGTTTCCTCGTCTGTTGAGGATTTATTTCTCAGCATGCTGCTGTGTGACTTGCTCTGCACTAGTTCTTTCTTGCATCCAAGAGGTTATTATGGTCAGGGAAAGGCTCATTTTTTACTATTTTTAATGGCAGGATGGTCCTTGAAACAGATGGCAGTATTATTGCTGGAAAAGTGGCAACCCATAGCATGGATGATGGGTCACCCTTGGCTGAGCAGGTAAAGCGAATTGTCCTCCGTTACCATAATTACATAAAAAGTTGTGAACTATGTTGCTTTCTAATAGTGGAGGCCAATAGGAATATTTTTTTCTTGATATAGGCAATGAAAGAAGCACCAGAATTTGGTGTGTTTTAAAGAACCACTTGGGTATCCCGATAACACTAACTTGACAAGCACCAAATTAATACATTTTTGTATTAGACGGTGTAATTTACCTTAATTGCTAGACCTCTTGCAAATTGCAATCTTTGTGACTGTTTCCTTTAATCTATCACTAACATGTGTCTTCAACATCTGCAGACTATAAGTCAAGCTTTGGCTACAGCACGCGAGCATTTGACAAGGTCCCTTCTCAGATGAAGCAGCTGAGCACATTTAAGAGAAAATGATTTTGCCGTTCATTCTTTATTAAATGGTTTCTCAATGGGTGCGACAGTAGTTTATTTCACTTCCAAACTATTTTTGTTCATGTTTTGATGATATCACGCTAGTTGGGTTGTTATGATCTCCTTATTTTCCCAGTCAATAAATAATTCGGAGAGAGATTACTTTCCCCGCCGCCCCCCCCCCCCCAACCCATTTCTGTAATATGACTTGATGAATGATTAATTTTACGTACCTTTATGCTTTTAAAAGGTGCACTTAGCTACCCGTTGATTGGAGTTTGAAGAAAGACCCTTTGATTGGGTTTACTTTAGACTGTCATCTCACATCGGAAACGTTTCGGTGTGTGAGTGAGTATTTAATAATTCTAAAGTGTCCATAAAAGTTAGATCTTGTTGTGTATTACTCTTGGATTGCTATAAATAAATAAATAAAAAGACTCTGCAAATATTTTGTTTTTGGGTAGTTACACTTCACCAAGTCATAATGTGCAGGTTTTCATTTATTTTACACTTCACCATTTGACATTTAAATAAATGAAAAATGTCAGAAATAACGGCAATTTTATTATAGGGATATTTTTATTAATTTTATCTCTCAAAATTGGAAAGTTTAAAGATGATTTTGCCCCTTTGTGTCCTAATAAGTAGTTTCGTATTTTTGTCATTTTACCATATATGCAACAATTCTATTCATTTTACAGGTAGGTCCAGAGCACAAAGAGTAATGTGCTTGCTTTTGAATTACAGCGAGTTATATAATTTTTGCTCAAACTACATGAAATAAGGTGTAATTAGTCTTTTTTTTTTCCTGGAGTTGAAGATTGGTGACCAACAGGTCCAACACTAACCTTCAAACCATGGGGAAGAATGCACCAGATGCTAGTTACTTTTGCGTGCAGAGAGTGTGTTTTCGTATTCTAGCACCTAGATCGTAACGGAACTATCCTATGCCAGATAAACTTATACCAGATCAAGCAAAGCCCTTGATTTTTTTTCGATGAAACCAACTTGAAGTCGCGTCATTATCTATGACCATCCGTCCCTATCACTCAACCATGAGTCACGACTCACCCCCACCAATTATGCAATGCCTTATTCGTCAAACGAATGAAATTGATCCATTGTGTTGTTGACATGTCCACTTCGTTAATCCGAAATCAATTTTTCGGTATTTGAATAAATTGCAATCATAATCACATGCTAGTTGATTTTTAGTGGACCGACATTTGGCAATGGTTCTTTACTGTCAATTAAAACCTTGAGCTAACAGAAATGATCATCTCAAGGAGGCTTTGTTGTTTATCCTTTGGAGCTAGCTGCTACTAATCTGCATCCTAGGCACTTGCCAGCACTAAGCCCACAGCTGCATCGGTAGATAGAACGATCGTATAGAATCAAGTACTACAGGGCTATTTAGTTCACGAGACTTTTGTCACTGCAGGATTTGAAAATAGTTAGATATATGAGATTTTATTGTAGATGTTGGTGAATTTAACATCTCAATTTCTCTTGGACTTATCTAATCAGCCGATTGCATGTATTTGTAAGGATTAGTTAGGAAAGTAAATGGGATGAAGAGGATTTTGGAGTGAGCAAAGATACCAAATCAGGGTTTAAGGAACAAGTAAACTCAACTTAAAATATGGTAATAGTGCATTCAGAGAGAGAATATGGGAAGTGGTTGGTTATTTGGGTTTTAGATGGAAAATATGATCCAAAATATAGAGCATTTGTCAAAAGAAGAGAATGGCTTTTCCATGGAAAATATCATTATTCTTCTTTTTTTGGCTGTACTATCATGTATGGCTCAAATATTTAGTTATCAAAAAAAGCAACAACCTCTTTTTTTTTAGACTTTTTACCGACTAGTGCTTTTAACTATTCATGCAGAGGCATTATTCATACGAACCAAATAAATTTTATATATTACATAAATAATAATTAATCACAGATAAAAAATGTAGAGAGGGAGGGGAGCGGACCACTGGGCCACCCCTACCCTTTAATTATCTCATAGCTTGGTTGCTTCCTACACAAACTCACACAGCATGCATGTACTTTCTAGGGTCCAAAGTCGTCTTAAGCATTACCTCTGATAATTACTCTCTCAAAAAAAGCATGTAGTTCAACATTTTAGAGAGTCAATTGTAGACAATAGGGAAAAAATACTCGGTACTTCTAGAACACAACATCATCTTTGCTCTACCACTTAGACAGTGGCAGGATTCTTATTGTTAAGTGGGGTCAAACACAAAAATCTAAAAGATGAAAGATTCAACCGTGTATAAGTGAAAGAGTAAGGTCAAATACTCGACAAACACTGAATAATTTCTCAAACTATCTCTCTTGTACTATTTTTCAATCATTTTCATATACATAGGAATCCACTCACATTTTGTATTGATGACACTCACACGACAGCACATCAAACGAAACATTTTCAATACATGCGGAACGACCAATATGTCTTTTCCATGGCCTCACAGGAAACGACTAAGCAAAATGTAGAACAGAAAGTGGGTTGGGTCTATTAAGAAATTATTATCATCGCCCCAGTCAGAACCTTCCAGGAAGCCCGCTGGCCAATTGGGACTACCTGCCGTGTCCATGCGGAACGAGACAACAATGAGAGAAAATATTGGTTACTATCGGGTCATTATAATTATATTAATGTGTATATAATAAATCAATGATACATAGTTATATAAATATTTGAAATTTTAATCATCAAGATATTATCATGTTTTAGGTCGACAAACTTAAATTTTAAACTCAAAGATGACTGGAATTTACATGGTTATGTAGCTTTAATTTATTGACCCGTTGTATCACATTAATATGATAATGTGATACTTGATATGATACGACCGTTGTATCCAATATTTGCTCCAACAATGATCAGCAGTTTTCTTCGAGTAAATTTCTTGTAGTTTACTCCTTTATCATTGAACAATCCATAGTCCCATGCATTCAATAACTTATTCGAAGTCATGACATATTAGATAAATTGACAAAAATATCTTGCGAATGTCAATCTTTTTCTTTGAAATAAGAAGGCAAAATCATCGTTTTAGTTGCCCATTTTGGAGAGTTGAAGGTATGTTTTTATCTTTAAATTACAAAGAAGTCATATAATTTTCACTCAAACTATAAGAGGAAAAGTCTAATTATTCTCAACGGAAAAAGAGAAAGAAAACGTAAAGATAAAGTAAATATAATGTTAAGCAAAAAAAAATGAAGTTAAAAGATGGAGTAGAAATGTTTCATATCCATGGCAATTTATATCGTTATTTAAAATAAAAAGGATTAAAATCCATACAGGAATAATGTTACAACAGCATTTTTGAAATAAAAAGTTATATTAATGAATAATTTGTTTTAAAATAAAAATATCTCAATTAAGTTACATTATTCTTTTAAAAAAATTCTGTATAATATTATTTTTTTTCGTGTGTGTAATATGATTGAAAAAGAAATTAAAAGGTTGGAAATGGATGTGGTGTAACTGTGACTGATTGGAGAGTGAGTCCAACACAATCCAAAGATGCGTGAATAAAGAATCTACTTTCTCTTTTCTCTTTTATAAAAATTTTCGGTTTGTTTCTTCAATAGAAAGCCGCCCTAGGTATTCAAACCCTTTGGATCATGGTGGGGATGGGGGTTCCACTTGTGCGAGTTTCCGCGAAAAATCCAGAGGTGAGAATCCAAACAAAAGAAAGAGAAAGTAAAGGATGAAAAGGACTGTGAAAATGGATTTTTCCAAGAAAATTCTTTTTTCTCATGATTCCTCATGAATAATTAAGGTCTTAGTCACAAATAACGCGCAATCTAAATGTATCTTGCTTTCGTATGGCATATACTATTTTTTTTTTCACTTTTAAAAAATTAATAGATTGGAAGATACAAAATAAGATACCTTACCCCGAATAATACTTAAATATGTCTATATTCTTTTCGGAAGATCATAATATAAAACCCAAATTTAAAATAAAAAAAAAAAAGAGAGAAAAGTCGTACTGCAAGATACTTCTTAATATTGGAGCAGCTGGCTAATCCAAATGTAAAAGAGTAGTGGGAGGCCTTACCCTGGGTCCCACACAGACTAACTCCCCTTAATCCCCACTTTACTATATGTATGTGTGGGTGCATATATATAAATATATATATATATATATATTTATATTTATTGATAATATGTGTTCATTTTAATGCTATATATACGATGAGATTGAACTGATATAGCGCGAATCTGATAGTGTCTGATCATCAGTTACGTTTATACTTAATATTTTCATGTATATTATAACTTGTTTTGAATTTGTACTAAATAATTGATACATCTTTTAAACATTTTTAAATGTACTTGTGTTGGATAATTTATTTATATTATTCTAAAATTATTTAGTGTTGAATAGTATCCTTGATATGAGAAATATTATGTAATATAAATCGAATTTTGTAAATAAATCTATAATAAATCTATATTTTTTTAATAAATATATATAGGATAAAATAAAAGAGAAATTACTTTTACCAACTTACCCTTGAGCCAGTACTTGAAAATAATCTTCCTATATATATATAATGTATATACATATTTTCCTTAACATTAATTAATAAGGGCTTCATAAAGACAGTTATAGACCATCGTACCGCCGGCTCTGATCAAAGTAGCGACGTGGGTCCACAATGTCAGCAAAAGAAACCATCCTATTGGTGTTTCGGACATGCCACGTGGAAAAAAGGGTCCCACTCTCTGAGCACAGGGGAAATTAGTCAAAGGTAGACTGGTTCTTTGTTCCTGTGTATATGCTGCTTTTTAAATTTTAATACAACAGCTTTGCCACGTCATTTCTTGAAGACAAAAATGTATACATAGACAGTGGATACATACATATATATACAGTTATATACATGAGTATATAGGTAAATTACCACAAAAAATATAAATATAGATAGAAAGGCCCGTAAAATCGTTGCATTTGTTCGGACTTTGGACGGAGAGGGCTTTCTTTGCCTAAACCCCTATCTCTCTCTCTCTAGACTCTCTCTCTCTCTCTCTCACCTCTCTTCTCATCCCTGTCATTGCGATTTCTGCTACTTCAAAGCTCTTTTCCGTTGATCTCAATGTTTTCTTCACGGGTTTGTCTCATTTCCCGTGAAGATGGTCGACGTTAGTCTTTCCAGCCTTCCAGGTACCCTCTTTCTCTCTCTTTATTGTATTTATATGACGGTTGTGTACATATATTTTGGCTGGATTTGAGTTTTTCTTTTCTTTTTTTGGTTTCTTTGGTGATTCTTGGGTAATTTGTTTTGTTACTAGGAATTTACAACTGGGTTATATGCATTCTTTAAATTGTTAGACATTCTTTATCAACTGGGTTGATGATTCTTTATCAAGGTTTCAGCTTGGAATAGTGTGATTTTCTTTTCTTATCTCTTTTCGAGTTCGTTATTTTCTTATTTTTTGACACCTTGTGAATCTGAATATGAGGTGAAGGTATACAATTGGGTAAAAAAAAATTTCTTGGTTGACTTTTATATTTATTTATTTGCGTTTATATTGTCTTGGTTAATCTTGTTTTCAAAAGTTCTAGATATTAAAATTTTATAACTATGGTTAAAATATTGAATTTTAATTGGGGTGTGGTGATTGTTTTGTTTCTGTGATTTTTATTGCTGCAATTATAATTATGTTGTTTAAATCTTCCAACCCCAATGCTGGCAATCTGTAAATCCGTGGACGCGAGTATTTTGAATTCATTTTTGATAGATTTATTTGTGAGTCATAATGATAAATTATTTTTAGGAACGTTGTGTCATTACAATGCAGAAAGTTTGATTTATGTCAATGGGTCTGATGT
This sequence comes from Euryodendron excelsum, assembly GCA_033060915.1. Lineage (NCBI taxonomy): Eukaryota > Viridiplantae > Streptophyta > Magnoliopsida > Ericales > Pentaphylacaceae > Euryodendron > Euryodendron excelsum. The sequence goes on from CM065394.1 coordinate 37,139,992, forward strand.
ACTCTCAGGTTAGGCTCTCTTACAACTAGTGAAATCTGTGTCTAGTGACTTGATTTTCCTCTGGGCCTGTTGAATTCAGTCTTGGAGGAGGATATAGTGCACAAAAGGCTCCTTCAATTATAGTGACAAGGGCAAGATTTTAGGGGCTCTTTTTCCTGGAGATGGTTATGTGGTAATACAATTAAACTGAGCTGAGCCCTGAAAAAATGGCACGGGGCAGGATAAGGGCGAAGATCCGCCAGAGCAATCTGTACACATTTGCATGCCTTCGGCCACATGCTGCAGAAACGGAGGACTCGCTTCCATTCCCAGGCCCCGGATACTCACGCATTGTATACTGCAATGAACCATTTCACCATGAAAAGAAACCCCTTAAATACTGCTCTAATTATATATCAACCACGAAGTACAATATCATCACATTCCTCCCCAAGGCCATCTTTGAGCAATTCCGTCGGGTTGCCAACTTGTATTTCCTCCTGGCTGCAATTCTGTCACTCACTGATGTTGCTCCATTCTCAGCCGTCAGTATGATTGCTCCTCTGGTCTTTGTGATTGGGCTTAGTATGGCAAAGGAAGCTTTGGAAGATTGGCGTAGATTTATTCAGGATATGAAGGTTAATATCGGAAAAGCTAGTGTCCATAAAGGGAATGGTGTATTTGGTCCTAGGCCATGGATGAAGCTTCGGGTTGGAGATGTAGTGAAAGTGGAAAAGGATAAATTTTTCCCTGCAGATTTACTTCTTTTGTCATCTAGCTATGAGGATGGGATTTGTTACGTGGAGACTATGAACTTAGATGGAGAGACAAACTTGAAGATAAAGAGGGCTTTGGAGGTAACCTTGCCCTTGGACGATGACGCGACTTTCAAGGATTTCACAGGAAAGATTAGATGTGAAGACCCCAATCCCAGCCTTTACACTTTTGTGGGTAACCTTGATTATGATCGTCAGATTTATCCTCTTGAGCCTAGTCAGATTCTCCTGAGAGATTCAAAGCTTAGGAATACAGCTTATGTGTACGGAGTGGTGATATTCACTGGTCATGATAGCAAAGTCATGCAAAATTCTACAAAATCTCCTTCAAAAAGAAGCAGGATTGAAAAACAAATGGACAAAATCATTTACATTCTTTTCAGCCTCCTTGTGTTGATTTCATTAATCAGCTCAATAGGCTTTGCTGTGAAGACAGGGTTCCAGATGCCAGACTGGTGGTATTTGCTTCCATTTGATGATTCAAATTTATATGATCCCAATAAACCTGCCTTGTCAGGCTTATTCCATTTGGTCACTGCCCTTATCCTCTACGGATATTTGATACCCATCTCGCTCTACGTTTCAATCGAGGTGGTCAAGGTCCTGCAAGCAATGTTTATTAATCAGGACATCGAAATGTATGATGAAGAGACTGGAACTCCTGCTCAAGCTCGGACTTCAAATTTAAATGAGGAATTAGGCCAGGTTGACACAATCCTCTCTGATAAAACTGGCACTTTGACATGCAACCAGATGGACTTTCTCAAGTGTTCCATTGCTGGTATGGCATATGGCATGCGATCTAGTGAAGTTGAACTTGCTGCTGCAAAGCAGATGGCTATTGATCTCGATGGGCAGGATTCCACTCCAACGCATAAAAATGGTGCAGATGTTTCAGAAATTGAGCTGGAGACTGTTGTTACTGGGAAAGATGGAAAGGATTGGAAACCTACAATAAAGGGGTTTAGCTTTGAGGACAGACATCTGCTGAATGGAAATTGGTTGAAAGAGCCTAATGCAGATGTCATTTTGTTATTTTTCCGTATCCTTGCTGTTTGTCACACTGCAATTCCAGAAGCGAATGAGGAGACTGGTGGCTTTACCTATGAAGCAGAGTCTCCTGATGAAGGAGCTTTTCTTGTTGCAGCTAGAGAATTTGGCTTTGAGTTTTGTAGAAGAACTCAGTCGAGCATATTTGTTCGGGAAAGATATCCTTCTTCTGAAGTGCCAATTGAAAGGTAAATCATGGAAAAAAAAATCTGCTTTCATTACTTTGAGTTTTGTTAACCTGCCCTAGGCTTTTGGCGTTTTAGCAGCATCATATTTGTCTTCTGGGAAAAATTTCAGGGAGTACAAAATTCTCAATCTGTTGGATTTTACCAGCAAAAGGAAGAGAATGTCTGTTATAGTCCGGGATGAGGATGGCCATATATTTCTCTTGTGCAAAGGTGCAGACAGGTTTGGCTCAAGAAATTCTTTCCTTTCCCTTTTTTTTTTTTTTTTTTCCCTTCAAAGGCATTTACAGCTTTACAATGATGCAATTGATCTACCCGTGTGGGATGTTGAGATAACTTCCACACAGGATTTGGGAGTGTATATGCTTTTATCTCTAGTATATTCCTTGAACTTCTATGGTCAGACTAGGAGGTGGATACATTTTTAAGCTTTGCTTATTTCCGTTGCTCTTCAAGTTCGTCTTTTTTGTTTAGACAGCCTTTTAGCTATGCTGATTTGATAGTCCATTGCATTATTCCTTTGCTTGGGTTATGCAGCATCATCTTTGAGCGGTTATCAAAGAATGGAAGAATGTTTGAGGAGGCTACCACAAAGCACCTGAATGATTATGGGGAAGCTGGGTTGCGCACATTGGCACTTTCTTTCAGAAAACTTCAAGAGGCTGAGTACTCTGCTTGGAACAATGAGTTTCTTAAAGCAAAAACTTCCATTGGCGGTGATAGGGAGGCAATGCTTGAAAGGGTATCTGATATGGTGGAAAGGGATTTAATCCTTGTTGGTGCAACTGCTGTGGAAGACAAACTGCAGAAAGGGGTACATGTTGTCATTGCAATAGAGCCCCAATTTACATATCACCCCATTGTTCTTCTCCAATTTTACTACTACATGTCTTCTCTGTAGGTGCCTCAGTGTATAGATAAACTGGCACAAGCTGGTCTCAAGATCTGGGTTCTGACAGGAGATAAGATGGAAACCGCAATCAACATAGGGTCTGTATCCAACCAATCAAAGAGATTAGTAAAAAAAATTAAATAGATTAGCAAACAAATAGCTCTGATTAATCCCTAATGACTCTCAACTGATCTTTGCATTTAATGATGCTCTGACAACTGAAATAAAACTATTGTTTTTGTGATGTAGATTTGCCTGTAGTCTGCTTCGACCGTGCATGAAGCAGATCTGCATAACAACAATGAATACAGATTCGTTAGCACAAGATTCCAAAAAGGTTCATGTTTTAGAAAAAGTGCTGTGAATAATTTTCAGCAAATTTATAGAATGTCATTTTAAAATTTGTTGGTATTGTTACCCACCAGGCTGTGAAGGAGAACATTTTGATGCAAATCACCAATGCCTCTCAAATGATCAAGCTTGAAAATGATCCTCATGCTGCATTTGCATTAATTATCGATGGGAAAACTCTAACTTATGCTTTAGAAGATGATATGAAGCGTCAATTCTTGAATTTAGCAGTTGATTGTGCATCTGTCATATGCTGTCGTGTCTCTCCTAAGCAGAAAGCCCTGGTACTGTTCTTTTCACTTATCAACTAATTTATCTTTGCCTTCTGGCATTTGTTTTTCCTGCTAGTCAATTTCCAGTTCCTTCTTTATGTGCTCTTTTTTGTTTATTTTATTTGGGCACTAGGTAACAAGATTAGTAAAAGAAGGAACTGGAAAAATCACGTTAGCAATTGGTGATGGTGCAAATGATGTTGGAATGATTCAAGAAGCAGATATTGGTATTGGCATCAGTGGGGTGGAAGGAATGCAGGTTGGTAATATTTCGTGCTCTGTTTGTGTTATTTATCTATATAATGGTTGGTACAATTCTGTAGAGTTGTAATATTATTGGTATATCTGGAACGTCTTTATTTTACTAAGAATGCCTTTATATAGATAGTTCAATGCCCCAGTTTATTCCTTCAATACCCACAGATTATAGCAAATTTCATTGTTTTCTTCAATTGAATCATTAACTGCATGCTGATTGATTTGTTATGATTCATGTATACTTTTGTTAAGGCTTGACTACTCCAGGTGAAGTCTGTTTTCTCTTTATTACGTTCATTGCATTTGAATGTTATGATCAGGCTTACAGAATAGCTTTTTGCAGGCTGTGATGGCTAGTGACTTTGCTATTGCTCAGTTTCGATTTCTGGAAAGACTTCTGGTTGTCCACGGACACTGGTGCTATAAGAGAATAGCTCAGATGGTAATAATTCAGAAGTTATTATATTGGCATTACATGTTAATGATGATTTTGGCATTTTCTCACTTCCATGCAAACATTCATAACATAGTTATGTGCCTTCATGCTTTTCAGATCTGTTATTTCTTCTACAAGAATATAGCTTTTGGCCTCACACTCTTCTACTTTGAGGCATTCACTGGCTTTTCTGGGCAATCGGTTTATGACGACTGGTACATGCTGCTATTCAATGTTATTCTCACCTCACTGCCCGTCATTTCACTTGGAGTATTCGAGCAAGACGTTTCTTCAGAGGTCTGCTTACAGGTAGGCAAATAATAACTCCCTCATCTGAAATTTCATTTCTGTATTATACTTTGACACTTAAAACATACTCTATGCATTTTGCAGTTCCCAGCACTCTATCAGCAAGGGCCAAGAAATTTGTTCTTTGACTGGCATAGGATATTTGGGTGGATGGGAAATGGCCTCTATTCTTCCCTCATTATTTTCTTCCTCAACCTTATCATCTTCTATGACCAAGCCTTCCGGGCCGGAGGCCAAACTGCCGACATGTCTGCTGTGGGTACTACCATGTTTACTTGCATAATCTGGGCAGTCAACTGCCAGATTGCACTCACTATGAGTCACTTCACTTGGATACAGCACCTCTTAGTCTGGGGCAGTATCACCACCTGGTACCTCTTTCTCCTACTCTACGGCATGATGTCCCCAGTTTATTCTGGAAACGCCTTCCGACTCCTCGTTGAAGCTCTTGCTCCTGCTCCAATTTACTGGTCTACCACACTCTTAGTAACCATTGCCTGCAATCTTCCCTACCTGGCTCATATATCTTTCCAAAGATGTTTCCATCCAATGGATCATCACATCATCCAAGAAATCAAGTACTACAAGAAAGACGTTGAGGATCGGCATATGTGGCATAGAGAGTGCTCCAAAGCAAGACAGGAGACCAAGATTGGGTTCACAGCAAGAGTAGATGCAAAGATCAGGCAACTGAGAGGGAGGCTGACAAAGAAGCACTCGGGCTTACCTACACCAGTTGTAAAGTCCCCATCGTAACGGTGCCTGTGAATTTTTTTTTTTTTCCCTCTTCCCACTATTCTTTTGTATAACTTTTAGGATTTTTGGCCTTGCCCTTTTCCAATTCATTTCTTGGTTATGTTTGTTGTTCGATGTAGTGGGATTTGTTGAAGTCCCAGTTCATTATATACCAGAGCTTTGAAGCTGTTGTATGTACAATATTTGTAAGATCTGTTTACAGCTTGTGAAAATTGTTCATATCAACCTACTTTGTTCCTGTCACCATATGTTTCTGAAATCTTGCAGCAATATAAAGCTGACACCTTTCTGTGCCCATGATGTTGGAAAGAGCTCTGCTGCTTTCTAAATTCATATCCTTTGGCAATGAACAAAAATTTTATTTGTTTTTATAAAAACAGCCGAAACGTTTTTGTTTTTAAAGAGATTAAAACAATATCAAAACAAAGCATTAGTGGAATAAGAAAATTTTATTATTTTCATAAAATCATACTAGAACGTAAAAATAAAATGTATCAAAACACAATATTATATATCAAACTAATAAGTTATATGAACACAAATTTAGAACTTTTAATAAATATTGTATAATTTTTATTAAAAAATACATATAAAAGATATTATTCTATTATACTAATATTTGTTAAGTTTAAAATGTTTTCGAAGCATCCTGAAATATTTTTAAAATATTTTGATTTTCAAACCAACCAAAATGACCTTTCAATTTGAAATTTTAATCCTTGGTGAAGTGGCCAACGCCAAACCAAAGCTGCCAATGTCCTGTGATATGGGAATACGGATTATCCCCTTGAAACCTTTATTTTTTGTTTTTTTTATTGATGGAATGAAACATCTGCTTAGTAAGACAGAATTACACGCCTTCAATTATTTGACTAGAAAAAAAATTAGGAAAGAAGACATTTGAGTTAAAAAGATGAAAGTTGACAATAATGGGCATAGTGAGCCAATGCATTAATGCTAATATTTGTGGATTTTTTATATTCGGAAAATGATTTCTTAGGGCATGGATTGCAGGACTTCCTACTGCAAAGTATGAAATGACTTCTTAGGGTATGACTCATATGCATATTCCACAGAATAAACCGACAGCGCAATCCAAAAAAAGAAAGAGATCGACGGTAGTAGATGGAGCTATCGGCAAGGGAGGGAGGGAGTCGCAAAAAAGAGAGAGAGATTAGGTTTTGGTGACTTTGGTTTCTCTCACATCGATAAGAGGCAAAAAAATAATAATAATATTTCTTGATCAAGTCTCTAATCGAATTTATTGGGTCTGATCATATTCAGTCAGATAATAAATGGATCTAATGAATCCGGATTGTATCGGATATTTTTATTGGGGTTGGATAACTGGATCGAATTTTAACAGATCGAGTCTAGATCAGACCCGATCCATTAACAGGCTTAGATATGAGTTCTTCCCCACTTTCCTTTCTTCAATGCAAATTACAAAATATATAGTTTCATTTTTATTTTTATTTTATTTTTTAATGACTATGTACAGGTGAGTAATATTAGAGATCGTCACGTACCCAGTCAACGAAATATTTTACTGCTGAATATGTAAGAAATTTGTATATTTATTTTTATTGTAGACAAGAAATCTTTATATTTATTTTTATTCACCAGAGTCCAGACAGCAAAACATAAAAAATGAAAGGAAAAGAAAAGGAACAGAAAAAGAAAGAATGGAATTGTCCCACAGCTCACGGGGTCTTTAAATTCAATGGTCCTAAAATGTCAGCGGACTACGTCGTTTTTGGGGTTGTTTCCTTGGAAATTCAGAACAGCGTCGTTTCAAAGTAGGTAAAAAAGTAAATAAGCGAAAAGAAACAGAGGTGAATTATATTTGAGAGGGCTGTGGAAAGTCTCCTGCTTCGATTAGATCAAAGCGTTTGGAGTTGGTGATATCATGATGTCTGCTACCCTTTCTCCTTCTCCTTCCCCTCTTTCTCTCTCCTCCTTCATTCTCTCTCTAACTCTGCAATCTAAACCTCCATTAAATTAACAGAGAGAGAGAGAGAGAGAGAGAGACCACTTCTCTAAACCCTACTTTTCCTTCTCCTTTTCACCTTACCATTGATCTTCTCCAACAATCTATATGTGCCTCTTCTTATCGCCCATTTCTTCGTTTGCTCGCTCCCTGAAATCGTCCCTTCCACTCATGGCCATCCGCCGGACCGCAATTTCCACTCACCGTTGATTTCTGATCGTCGGATTGGCCGTGTCGGTCAAGGGTTTGGCCTGTTCTATTTTTTAAAAAAAATTTTGGTTTAGGGTTTGAATTGGTGGCTGGATTTCCGTCTGGTCGTTGATTTTGAGACTTTTTGATGGAGCCTCGTGTCGGTAATAAGTTTCGGCTAGGCCGGAAGATCGGTAGCGGCTCATTCGGAGAGATCTATCTCGGTTAGTCCGGATTCTAGCTGTTTGTTGTTCTGGTTTGGTGAAAGTTGTTTACTGCGTATTATTTTTGTTTTTTAATTTTATTGTTATTGCAATTTTGCAGGTACTAATATTCAGACAAATGAAGAAGTTGCAATTAAGCTTGTGAGTGCTTCAATTTTACTCATGAATTCACATGTTAAATGTTCATTTTGTGGCCTGTGCTTTCTGTTACTGTATGTAAAAGATTGATATTATCTCCAGTTGCAATGGCTTTTTATCTTTTTATGAATTCGCGAATTTGAAGTTGGAATGTGTGTTTTCTGGGTTGTTCGATCGCTTTTATGCTCGTGCAAATGCCCACATGCAGTAGATACCAAAACATGACAAATTTCACTGAATAATCAGTTACCTGAACGTTGTTAATCAGTTTATGGAATGGCTGTAGAAATTTTGGCCTAAAGTTCAGAGGGAATTTTGGATTAATTAAACTAGGGGATTACTGAAATGTGGTTCTGCTTATCATGTAGAAAAATTAAAATGAACTGTTTGAGAGATTTTTTTTTCAAGTAAAGCAGCTTGCTCAGTGTAGTCTGTGATTCTCATGTAATGTAGGGGACGTAAAACATAGTTGGCATAGTCTATTTGCAACCAATTATGTTTTCATGAAATCATGACTTTGGAAGGTGGAAATGTGTTTATGTGCTTTGTTTGGTCCCCTTTGTACCCAGACACACGCCAATATCCACTCAATGGAGTACAACCCAAAATGTAGCAAATTTCACCAAATAATAAGATACGTGAAGTTTATAATGAATTTGAGAAGTAATTTTGAAGATTTAACCTAGAATTCAGAAGAAGTTTTGGATTAATGGAACTGTGGATTTATTGAAATGTAGTTATAGGCTTTTGTCAAAAGTACTTAAAACATATGCTTTTTTTATTATTATTATTATTATTTTCAGAGCAGTTATAAAGTTGTGTGATTTTCATGCAAACAATATGATGAATATGTGATATACAGTTGCAGTTGGTCTTATTATCAATTATTGTAAGGGAACTGTTCTGCTGGAGCTTGTTTGAAATGCTTTTTGCTGGTACTTGTTTGAATTCCCTGCAGGCAGTAATTTAGACTGGTGTTTCCCTTGGTTATCATGGTTTGGCAATTACCTGTATGCATAAATGGGTTTTAGGTTTGGATTCATGTGGACGGAATATTTTGTAGTTGGGATAGTAATGTTTATGAAAAGAATGGCTGCATCAAAGGAACCATAAATTTGAGAGAATGTTTCAATCATGTGGAATACGGATGTAGTATTAATGCCATGATCTTCTAGTTGAAGGCTATCATATCATACAATAGCATTATTTTATTTTCACCTGGAGCAGGTTTCTGATGTTTGTTGTTTAGATTGGGAGTGTGAATTTGGGCCCGATAGCTGACTTTTGATGTTTGTATATGGAATTAAGCTCGTACTTTGGCAATTGAAGAAGTAGAAACGATTTGTTGAATGCCAGCTTTCGTATGTACAGCTTGCAAATTTTTGACTGGCCGTTAGGATTACCATTTAAGCTCGGCTTTTGTGCACAAGAACTAAGCTTTGAGAAAAACTATATATATTTCTTAGTCAGTTGATGATTTCTTTACTTGTGTTTTGGTTGTGCGTGTGTGTGTTGATTTTGGTTGTTGTTTTGGTTTTTGGGGGGTGGGGGGAATGAAATCATTTTATACAGAGATAAGAATCTAAAAGTGAGTGCATCTGCATTTTGAGCTGTAGCCATAGCATTTACTACTGTTTTTGGTTCAGAAAATTCTTGGTGGTTAGCCGCTTGTCAAGGTTGTATATGCAAGTTTTTTGATATCATCATGCTCAGTTGAAATGTAAAGACAATTGCTGTAACGAGAAGGGAAAATGTAAAATAATACTACTACCACTCGGCTTGGTGTGCTGTGCATTGATTGGGTGCGTAATTTATTATTTGCACGCATCAAGAATTCATTTGTTGATATAGCCCCCCATTTCAATACTCCTATCATGTTATTACTTTAACTGGTTCTTATCATGCAAGATCACATTGGTACGATATAGCTTAAACGTAGACTGCATTGACTAGTGTTGATGACTTGCGCAATTTCTTTCGTACCAGATTATTTGGATTTATCTCTGGCTTGATTTATTGAAATTTGTTTGTAGAATTTTGTTGATGATTTTTTTGGTTAGTATTTGTTGATGATTTAATGCTTCCAGTTCATGACTTTTTGTTACTGTTTCTTATATCAGGAAAATGTCAAGACAAAGCATCCTCAATTGCTTTATGAATCGAAGTTGTATAAAATTTTACAGGGAGGAAGTAATGAACTTTCCTGTTTTCCTTCCTGCCAAACTAACCATGATGGTCATTTATTTAGATCCTTATCAGTTGGTTTTTTCTCCCCCAATTTTGGCAGCTGGAATTCCAAATGTGAGATGGTTTGGGGTTGAAGGAGACTATAATGTTCTTGTGATGGATTTACTGGGACCTAGTCTTGAAGACTTGTTTAACTTTTGTAGTAGGAAGTTGTCCTTAAAAACTGTTCTTATGCTTGCGGATCAGATGGTAAGATTTCTTTTTGTTTTTTTGCACCAATGTGTTATACCAATTAAACAGAATTTTGTTTAATTGTAAGCTGGAAACCGTATTCATTTTAGATCAATCGGGTTGAGTTTGTTCATTCCAAGTCATTCCTGCATCGAGATATTAAGCCAGACAATTTCCTTATGGGTCTTGGGAGGCGTGCAAATCAGGTTATGGATTGAAATATTTTTAGTCCTCTTTTTACTTATTTGGTTCCATGATCTGCAATAGTTCATTATTTTGTCATTCAACTGTTAATAGGTTTATGTAATTGACTTTGGTCTTGCAAAGAAGTACAGAGACTCCTCGACCCATCAACACATTCCTTATAGGTAATCTTTTCTGAACTGTTTAATGGATGAATATGGTCAGGCTTTCATATTGGAAGGTTTTGATGTTACATTGGCTCAGATCCTACCTAATATGTGTAGTCAGCTTGGTTTACCTGCCTTTTTTCTTCCTCCCTCTAGGCTTCTTTTATTTTTTGCCCTTTCTGGATTCATATTAGTTAGAAGCAGTGGTGGACCCAGGAATTTTACATGGGGGGGGGGGGGGGGGGGGCGGCTAAGGAAAAAAAAATTTGTTCAAAGGTGGGTAAGGCAAATTTTTTATATTTTTTTTTGGGGGGGGGGGGGGGGGGGGGGGGGGGGGGGGGCCATTACACTATTTTTTTTCTTTAAATATACAAAAATCCATGGGGGGAAGCAGCGGCACCCACCCGCCCCCCCCCCCCCCGGGTCCGCCATTGGTTAGAAGTTAACTACTACTCTTGTTCTTTTTTTCCTCTTTAAATATGATGCTGTCATGTCAAATGCAGAGAAAATAAGAATCTAACGGGTACTGCAAGATATGCGAGCATGAATACTCACCTTGGCATTGGTATGCGTATGGCTATTTTAATGTTGATTTCATATTTTGTGTAAATAAACATAACTTTTATGATTAAGCATGATTTTGATGCTAGTGGTCTTCCCTCACCATGTTGCTTTTATACTGCACAGAACAAAGCCGGAGGGATGATTTAGAATCACTTGGATATGTTCTTATGTATTTCTTAAGAGGAAGGTAAACACTCCTGCCCATCTTTGTTATTTGATTGTTCTTCTATCGGGTACTTGCTTAGTTATGACCATGCATATTTGTAGTCTCCCTTGGCAGGGGCTGAAAGCTGGAACTAAGAAACAGAAGTATGAAAAGATCAGTGAAAAGAAAGTTTCTACCTCAATTGAGGTAATCTATGGCTTACTAGAATCTTCTTATGCCTATGATATTTGTTCGGAATTGTAAAACTTACTGGAAGGTTCACTATTTTTTCTTAGGCCTTGTGTCGGGGTTATCCTACTGAGTTTGCATCATACTTCCATTATTGCCGATCACTGAGATTTGATGATAAACCAGATTTCGCTTATCTGAAGAGAATCTTTCGTGATCTTTTTATTCGTGAAGGTCTGAGATTTCTTTTTTGCTATATAAAGTTCTTAGATTTGTAAGGAGCTATGTGCCAGTAGTTATGTTCTTATTTTGAAGTTGTCTTTTAACCAATTTAATGTGTAATACTGGGAACTGTGGCTTTCTTCTTGCTTCAGGCTTTCAGTTTGATTATGTGTTTGATTGGACTATTTTGAAATATCAGCAATCGCAGCTTGCCAATCCGCCTTCTCGTGCTCTTGTAAGTGACTACTACAAAAAAATAAAATAAAAAAATTCCTTTCTCTTGGCCCCTTGATGATGAATGATTATATACTTGGTGGTGGTGGTGGTTTGTTTTTATTTTTTTATTTTTTTATTTGTGGTACATGTTTTGCTTACACTTCTTACCTCATTGGATTTTTTTACTCTCTTGTTGGTATGAGCTTTAAATTTCAAACTCTTTTAGATTGCCAAGTGGAAACAACTTAAAAGAACAGAGACTGAAACTTCTCCCACATCAAAACTGCCCATCAGGCAAACTCTGGTGTTGGCTTTATATACTAAATTGATTTATTGGACAGGCTGCTGGAACAAGTTCCGGGATGCCTCATGCTGTTGCCAACATGGATAGACAATCAGGTAGCGCTGCATTTTCTGTCCCACATTTGGGCAAAACTTTCGTGGAGATACTGCCTTTCTCGTTCTACATCCAAATGTTCTATGTTTTGAATGTATGCACACACACTGTTTCTTTACATACCGCTGCTGTCTATGTTGTATGGATATTTTGATCTTGTGCCAAATCAGCTAATAATTTGTGACAAGTTTATTTGGAGCCTCTGCATTTCTTTGTGATGAAGCTCTGATCTCATTCCAGTATCTTGGTATTTGTTTGATATAGTAAGAGCTTATTATGTTTGTACTATGAATATTTTGTAGGGGGGGAGGATGGTAAGGTTGCTGGTTGGTCTTCAGCAAACCCCTCTCGTAGTAGAAACACAGGACCACCTGTAAATGCTGGAAGCTTATTTAAACAAAAAAGTCCAGTTGCAAATGATTCACAGCCGACCAAAGACCCTATGGTGAGTTCAGATTAATTGTTTTTATATTTTTCTATTGTAAGCAGTTTCAGTGGAATTACCTGTGCTGTTCTGTACAAGTTCTATACAAGTATGGTTAAAGTTTTTCTTCTACTTAAAATATATGCCATGTCATTCGTATATCTGATAATGTTAACAAAACTTTTTCAACCTTTCAACCTGCCTGAAATAAATTAGCGTGGTTTAGGTGTATGCAAAATGAGTTGGTTTGGGTGTGTTGTGTCCAGCCTATTCAGAAAGCCTTGAGGCTTGGCAAGGCAAAGTGACAAGAATTCCTAGTCCTGTATTATTATCAAAAAAAAAAAAAAAATCAAACATAGTGGAGTTGTACACTTTGTAACACTACAATTTTAAATTTGCTTTCCGTACAAACAGGGGCCAGTGTGAAACCGGCCCTCCAACCCATATATATACATATGTATACATTAATTTTGATGGTTGTTGTTGGCATTCTACCAGAAAGCCTTTCGGATCACGTTGATCAAATTATATTTGAACCACTAAAATGAGGTTAAAAGTTTCTGCTCCCACTGGTCCAGTTAACTTGGATGCACTGAAGTCAATGATTGATGGTTTAGGGAAGGCCTTCGAAGTTTGAACTACAGGGGGAACCTTTGGATAGAATTAGGTTGAGCTGGTTTGGATTAGCATTCTGGCAGTTGAAATCTTTCTGTAACGTTGCCTGGGTTGTATGTTGATATTGCATGCATCTAAAGACAAAAGGTAGGGGGGCCCTTTGCTTAATGCAATGGCGGAAGTTCAGAGAGGTAAGGATGAGAACATATTGCAAATATCAGGCTAGCCCCTTGGTGCAAATAACACCAAAACTTCAGTTTAAGTTTAACCCAAAATGAATGGGAACCAGCAATGGGGAATGGCCTAGCGCATAGATGGAAGATGGACCTTGTTTACTTGATTATGTGACTGTTAGATAGTTGCCTTAAGTTAGGACACGTGAATTAGCCCAAAGCAGCATTCTATTTACCCTTCCTACCATCCCAAAGCTAGTCCTACCATCCCAAAACTAGAAACTGGGTGGGAGTAACAACTACTAAAAATGTGTGTATTCCACAGTGGAAAATGGTAACATGAGGCAAAAATGAATTCTATAATGTCAAAAAATCTAGAACAGCAGTTTGCCTTATGCACATTTTCTGAAGTGCTTAGCTTGGGTTTACAGCTTATGAACTATTGCAAAACTGTAAATATGCAAATTCATATGTGAGCAACTACGAGCACATTTATCTACAAACCTGATAATGGGATGATTCTTACATCGATTCAAATATTGGGACCTGGGGGGGGGGGGGGAGTATTCAAAGTTGTAGTTGGGTTAGGCTTATTTATATGCACATTCTTGGTGTTGCCCTATTGTTTGTATGATAGAGTTATTTTCATAATAGTCATTTCTGTGCCCTTCATTTGTAGCCCAATAGTTGGAAATTTCACTCATTGACCAGAATGTGAATAATCAAACAAAATCAAAGACCGGTACAAAAATGAGGGTTTTGCTGTTCTGATGTTCAGCTGGAGTCAAAACTGCTTTAGCTAGAAACAGCCTGAAGTAAATTGGAAGGTTAAATCTTGTGGAAACTTGTCTACCGTATTGCATGAACATACTAATGTAATTGTCAAGGAATTATGATAGTGGTGACTCGTTTTTATTTTTTGGGGGGTTACATGAAATGTTGCTTGGACTCGTGCAGTTATCTAGCTCCAATTTTTTGCGGTCAAGTGCATCATCAAGGCGTCCTGCTGTCTCCAGTAGTCGTGACCCAGTGATCTTTGGAAGTGAATCTGATCCCTCCCGTGTCCGCGCCACAGATGCAAGCCCAGGAGCGGTAAGGAAAATTTCTAGTTCAGCACAAAGAAGTTCACCAGCTTTATCGTCAGATCAAAGGCGTATTGCTTCTAGTAGAAACGCCTCTAACATAAAGAACTTTGAATCCACTCTCAAGGGTATTGAAGGCCTGCATTTTAATAGTGACGAGAGGCTGCATTATTAGCAGCTATGCCATTCACGCCCTCTCCCACTGTAAATCTTTAAATGGTAATACTTTCATCATGCACTTGGAGTGGAATCTGTTTGTGTATTGTTTTTTAGGAAAGCTGCTGAGCTGAAATTTAAGGTTTTCCAAGTTGGGGAGTGTCGCTCTAAAAACCAAACAATAAAAATGGATCATAAGAGTTGCAGAGCCCCAACCGAAACCAACTCGGGTTAGGCTTTGTCAATAGTGTGACTTTTTGAGTTGTGATTGCATTTTCCAGTGCCGTTTTGCTTTTTGTTTCATTTATGTTGCGAGGGTTATAGACACTACAAACTGTAATTAGGTCATTGTATGGAATTTCCTGGCTCATTTTGATTACTGAAAGACTTGGAAATTAATATTACGAAGCTTAAGATAAGCTTATTGTGCTTGTACTGTTGCATTATATTGAAATGGCTACTCAAAATGTATAAATTATATTGGTTGTGCTAAATTCAAAGAACTTGTACTGGTTAATTGTGTATTTTATGCTGTTCATATGAATGGAGTATTGTTTTGGGATCTTAGTGGTTGGATACATCTTAGGTTCATCGACAAGGTGTCTGACCCTCTTCTCTCTTGCTGATGACAGGGTGGAAGCAAGTTTCTTAATCCTTTTTAATCGTGTTTAGATCAAGAATTAGATAAAGAAAAAGAAAAGAGACGAGAATATAAAATTATAAAAATATTTAGCAGTTAGAGAAAGTGGAGTATACAATAATATAAGAATTTAAAATTTCTTGTTTTATTTTTTTTTCTTTTATCTTTTTATTTTTTTTTGTTCTTGATGAATTTAAATTTCAAACACAGTATTAAAGCTGCTGTATCTTTAATGGCGGCCTTATAATATCATTTCGTATTTGTTTGTATCTCTGTAACGAGGGTTCAGGTTAGTTTCGGTTAATACTAAAACTAGAACTTAACCGACCTCAGTCAATTCTAAATGTTTGAAACTGTTTGGAACCCAGAACAAATAGGACCGTACTGATCATTATACCCAGCCAAACTGCGAACATGGAATGGAAGTGAACCAAATTGAGTAAACTAAGGTTGGTTCGGATTAGGGTCATCGAAATAAATCTTTGAAGGTTCCTATCTATCCTCTTGTTTTTAGGCGAATGCTAAACACATTCGTGGGTGTCCAACACTCACTAGTTGATCTGTTCCACATCAATTGAGGCTCACCCACATCAGTTGGTGAGTGTTGGACATCCACCAGCAGCTGATGTGGATGGACTCCAACTGATGCGCTCCACCCATCAGTTGATATAGACGGACCTCAGCACCTCAGCTAAGATTTAGCACATCAATTGGTGGGTGTTAAACACCCGTTGCGAGTGTCTCCAACATTCCTTTTATTTTTATTATTCTTGATTATTCTTTTAGATGTGTGCATGTTATGAAAAGTCAATCAACCAACCAACCAACCAGAAGATAGTCAAACGGTTGTTATATATAGTTGAAAGATGGAATGCATTTTTAAAGGAGAGAGATTAACTATGTTGTCAAAAGCAATAAATGTATTGAGACTGTTTTTGTTTTTTTTTTTTTGGGGGTGGGTGGGTTTGAATCAGTCAAAACACAAATTGCAATATGCTAATGCTTGGTTTGTGCAAAGTTGCATTTAAGAGTTCACCGAATTCTGACGGGGCTGTGGTTTCACAGGACAGCTAAGATTTTGGAGAAATGATACATATATATAAGTCAGTCCAAACCGACAGCATCAGATTGGCAAAAAATGAGTGAATATTTATTATTGAAGTGCTTTCTATTGAAGGAAGTGATAACATAATGCAGTGAGAGTCTTTATTCTTCTCAACGAAATAATGAAAGGAAGTTGGGAGTTGGGATAGTATTATCATTGAGCATTAAAAAATGGTGTCTGGTTCATCAATTTTTGGGTAGGCTCAAAAACAGAAACCCATTAACCCCAAGAATTATAGCTGAAAACCATAACCAAATTGTGAATTTACCTCATACCACCATAAAATTCTCACTCTAGTGGCAAAAAACAACCAATTCAATCTATGAATTGCCTACCCCAATCATATCCGTAAGCAAATAAAGGTTACAACCCATGTGGAGAAATTATATCTTGATCAAATTTTCCTGTTGAATTCCTATCATATAAGCATGTATTGACCCAATATTTCACAAAGAAGAAAGTTCCTTCAAACCCAGAAAAAGAAACAAATAAACCCACAACCACAATTTATGGAAGACCATAATAAGTAGAGGATTTTGAATATATAAAGCTTGAAAATGTCAGACACAGAGAACTACATAATCCATGACAAGCATATATAGCAAGACACAAAATATAGAATGATCACCACCATCCATAGACCACTTGGGTGCAAGTGTCTTTGATCCATCTGAAGCTCTTCCTGAAAGAACCCTTCATCTTACCCTCCACAGCATAGACCTTGTAGCTAGCAACCCTCTTCTTTCTCTGCAACTCTGGATCATTGAAACTCCAATTCTTTGAAGTAGACCCAACACTGCTCTTGCCTTTCTTGATCTTCATGACTGACTTCCCCATCTGGGGTGGATGTACAGATGGGGCATGAGAAGTACTGTAACTCCTCAGATCATGCATGCTAGTGGGACCTGGCCTACCTCCATAGTAACTCTCTATCTGCATCCTGCCATCCCTACATGACTTGGATCTAAAATTCTCCATGGCACGTACACAGAGAGAGAGAGAGAGAGAGAGAGAGAGAGAGGTTTGATGAATTGGGTATAGCTCAAGATGGAGGTGGCTTGTCCTTAAAAAAGTATTTGTACGTATGTGTCTCCGTGGGAATGTTTTAATTTTCATTGTGATTCAACTATTTGTGTATTCATGGGAAAATGTTGAAATTATATCGTGTCACATAGAGTAAGCTATAAATACGGAAAAAGAATACAAATTATATACAGAATACTGCAGCCGAACTGCAACTTTTTCTCAAAATAAAGTACACGCTAAAATGACCTTTAATTATAAAAAAAAAAAGGAAAAAGAAAAAAAAAACCCACTTCCACCCAATTCTAATAGAGTTTTTCAAATAAAATTTTTTTAAAAATAATTTTTTTCTATAAACAAAAAAATTTATACAAAAATTTAGTTAATAATGATACGACAGTAACATTTGTTGAATCAAGAGCCGTTTTAAGTTTGAAATGAGGTCATAAAGAGCAATGAAATTATGTATTAAAAGTCTGTTGTATTTTTATAGTATCATTCTTTTCAACTTTTTTACACCTGACCCAAAATTTCAAAAAAAAAAAAATGTTGCATGAGGCTCCCGAGTATGAAATGCCCTTTGGTCGCCAGCTGCCACGTGAAAAAGTAAGGACAGATCATAAAATTTAGTTGAATTGTTGACTCCAAATCTAGCTAAAGCTTATCAAGGAGAATATGATCAGTTCATTGGCTATACATGCATCCTGAGAGAAGAGTTCTTTTTCTTTTGGTGTAATTACAGTTTGAGCCAAAATTAACTCGACTCTTCTATGATTTAAAAATAAACGCACGACCTTACGTAATTTAGACTTATTTGCAAAATACATAAAATTGTTAAATTTGACAAAAATATCTATCGTGAGAGTATTTTTATCATTTTAATCTCCAAATTAAGAGCATCAAAAAAATAATTTGATAAAATAACAAAAAAAAATTCCTCAAAAGATGACTCTTTATTTAAACATAAAAGAGTTAAATCTTTTTTTTAATGCTCTAATTTCAAGATATAAAATAACAATAAAAACCCCTATAACAAAATTTTCATTAAATATAATGATTTCCATCTATTTTGTAAATAAATTCAAACTACAACAAGGAGATTATGTGTCCACTTTTAAAACACGAGGTCATCTAATTTTCAGTCAAACCACTATGAGGTAAAATATAATTACTCATTTTATTTCTGCCTTATAATAAGATCTGACCATCATATCATAGACCCACAATGTAATCAAAGCAAGATTCCAGTGGCTGCTCTAGCTCCATGAGATGGACGACAAAATTTTCAATATTCCCAAAATCTCTCCACATAGTTGAATCCAAGCGTCTGTACTAAAATGTTGTGGTGAATGTCAGGGCTCCCCCAAACTGACCCTCTCTTGTTAGTACAAACCCTAATGAAATTGGGGCTCTCAGATCAGAACAACAAAACTTCACCAAAAATGACACACTTTCAAAGGAACCTGTAATCATCCTGTAAACAACAATTTGAACCTAACAAGCATCAATCTTTGTTTATTTATCCCAATCAACAGTCAGCTCAGATCTGCTATTTTTAGCCTGATATAGGCTTTTCATCATCTTATTCTTTTTGGTTACTCCTTTCCTTCTGCTAATCATGCTCTTGAAATCCTGACATGATTGCAGATGCAGCTCAAGCCATTTGGTGGAGCATAACATAGAAATAAATTTATCTCTAAATGACTTCAAAAGGAACTAATTACTTAAATTGCAGGAAACGTGCCGCACCAAACAGCAATTGATCCAAGAAACAAGAACTATTGTAGCCCCAGAAGCAAATTCAGATACCATCTAAAATCTACTTCCAAACACCAAAAATCTAGATAGTATCGGTTAAGTACAATTTAACCCCCAACTCCAATCACCGCGCCTCATCCCCAACTGAAGTACCAAACTAAAAGAATCAAGCCCGGTCATGCCAATGGAAAGAATCAATAGATAATAATACTCCCACTAAATAGGGCAGCCAATGAACAAAATAGAACTGCAGAAGGAAGAAAGTTGGAGTAGGTTTAGTCACCCATGCAAATAAAAAAAAAATCTTTATAATGCTTCCCTTTCTTAAAATTAAAAGGCCTTAAAACATAAAGAAAGCAATCCAAGCTACAATCTTCTTAATAATTAAACAAAACATGAAGAAAAAGAAGAAGGACATACATTACAAAACCCTACCTGCAACAAAACTTGCATTATCACATGCCCACCAGATGAAAATGGGTTACTTGACACTCACCCACTCTAGTGCAAATGTCGGGGCACATATCATTAGATGATCAGATATGTTTTGCAACATTGAATTAAGACACAAAAAATAGAAGAGCTCTAACTAGTACTTGCCTGACCAGAAACCCCTTACCTCACTGAACGAGGAAAAACCTCATTAGAGGAGATCAGCAACATTTGATGGCAGCTCTTCAACAACCACATTATAGAACTTCTGAATATCAAACAGCATCCTTTCATCTTCCTTAGTCACAAAGTTAATGGCAACACCTTTTCGTCCAAACCTTCCACTTCGTCCTATACGGTGGAGGTAGTTTTCTGGCTGAGTTGGCAGGTCATAATTTATGACAAGGGAGACTTGTTGCACGTCAATACCACGAGCCAAGAGATCAGTGGTGATGAGAACACGAGAGGAGCCAGAGCGAAATTCACGCATAATAATGTCCCGAGTGTTCTGGTCCATGTCTCCATGGGTAGCAGAGACTGTGTGGTCACGGCTTCGCATTTTGTCCGTGAGCCAGTCAACCTTGCGCCTGGTGTTAACAAAAATGACACTCTGGGTAATGGCCAGGGTCTCATAGAGATCACATAGTGTTTCAAGCTTCCATTCTTCCTTGTCAACATTAACGTAAAACTGCTTAATACCCTCAAGGGTGAGCTCATCACGTTTTACCAAGATCCTCACAGGCTTGTTCATGAACTTTCTTGTAATCTCAAGAGCTTCTGGTGGCATTGTGGCAGAAAATACCCCAACTTGAACTTTAGATGGCAGCAGCTGGAAAATGTCATAGATCTGACAGCAAGGGCAATCCATTATAAGAAAAGCTCAAACCTCATGAAACTCAATTCATGTAATATAGTTGTGATTCTTGTGAACAATTGCATGATGGGAACAAGACCAAGTCAATCTATTCCTATAATAGCAGATGGCAAAATTATGAACTTCAATATCCAATGCACCAATTCCAATGCAAAAGAAGATTTCGATATCTCAATAGTACTTAACATAGAAGAGAGGAGACCCAAATAACAAGCCCAGTGAGAAGTCTGACAATAAGAGATGCTTAAATTTTCCAGCAAAGCAAATTAATGTCTCATGTTGACATGAAGTTCATATAACTCATAAAATTTGGGTCTACACTTCAATTGCTCAATATCATTGCCAAGGAGTTGAACAAGCAGAGTGATAACATGCATAAAGTTGCATTAGCAACAGTTGATTGGTATTGTGTTTCATTTTGTAATTTGTTCTAATACTGTCCAAACATCCAACACAATAAGATCAGCCACACCATCCAAATAATCATAAAAGTTGTCTTGTAAACTTATGCAAATTAAAAAAAAAGAAAAAGGAACTCCACACAACGAATATTGAAACACATGTGAAATCTTATGCATAGGATTCAGTTTCTTTTAAGAAGAAAACAATACGTCCTTGCAAGTTCCAACCAGCACACAAACGCTGTTGCCTTCGCTCAACTTTAAGTCTATCATTTTCAAAAAGCAATCTGTTCCTCCATAAGTTTTAAGTCCTTCAGTTCTCTAAGGCTATACTATTACTAGCAACTAATTGGATTCCTTCAGAAGATTTAATAGGGTTATTACCATTCCAGAATCAAAATGGAGAGGTAAGCTTCCTATGTTTTATTGAGAAATTTATTCACCATCCCAACAGTGGGGACTGATTATTTACATTGATAACAACCCACCTAAGAGAAATTGTGTCCCTCATATGGGCACATCTAACAACAGTAAAGTGATCTCATTAATCAACACATGCATATGTACATATATACATGTATTTATATATGTATATGCATGCAAGAGTACATGCACACAAAATAAAAGGCACAAAGATCAAAGTAAAATGGGAAGAGAAAAAAAATGGACCTGATCCTTAAAACCTCGTGAAAGCATTTCATCAGCCTCATCCAACACAAACATTTTGATGTAATCAGGGCGAAGAGACTGTCTTCGCAACATGTCAAAAACACGACCAGGGGTGCCAACAACAACATGAACACCACTTGAAAGAATACGCTGATCCTCACGCACACTGGTACCACCTACACAAGCATGAACTTTCACACCAAGGTAGTCACCAAGTGCTCGCATAACCTTCTCAATCTGTTGTGCAAGTTCTCGAGTAGGTGCCAAAACCAATGCCTGGCATTGGACTAACCCATAATCAAGTTGCTGCAAGATCCCAGAGCAGAAAGTAGCTGTTTTCCCTGTTCCAGACTGGGCCTGCTGAATAACATCAAGGCCCTTGCAGAATGGAACAATTCCCCTTTGTTGGATTGCAGATGGCTTCTCAAAACCTTCGAAGTAAATATGAAAGCTCATGTTCAGTAAATCTTAGCAGGAGGTCCACTAGAACCCCAAAAAGATAACAAGGCCATACAACAAAATATTGCACATTATAAACCTAAGCAATTCTCAATCACGTAATAGTTGTCAAGAAAATAAATCTTCGACTATGGATGTGGCCAAGCTTCTGGTGTTGATTATAACTGTGGCACAAGAATCATGCAGAACAGAAGTATAATAAAAATGGAGGTTCTAGAATGATTAGATCACCAATGCAATAACAAGTTCACAGTGAATAGATTAACTTTAGCTGACATGTTCCCATTAGCAGTGGCAAGGCAAAAAGATGTTCCACTGTCACATCTTTGAAGTACTAAAACACCTTCCAAATACTTACCGTAAGCATAGATGCCCCTAAGGAGGTTCTCTTGCAATCCCATAGCATCGAAGCTTTCATAAACCTCGTCATATGATGTAAAGAAATCTTGTCCATCAGTGGACAATCTGTACAAATCAATTCATCAAAATAAGCATAAATGTAAGCAGTGGCGGACCTAGGAATTTTCTCTAGTAGAGGCGGAAAATACTATCAAATAATTGTCCATAAGTAAGATGATAAATTTCAAGAAATGCAAAGAATAAGATAATATTCAAAACTCTATATATTGATATCAAATGTTTCTTACACAAAACAATGTTTAAATTAATCTGCCAAGTGTTATTTTCTTAAAGTGTCTTTCCATAACTGTATAAAAATAAATTCTAAGCAAATGTTTCATAAATTTCAAGACAAGATAACATTTAATCCAATAATTAAACAAGCCAATGAGGAGGAAAAAATATATAAAAGCACGTAGAAAAAAATATATATCCGCTAATTGAACACAAATTCTTCCATAAAAGGCAAGCAATTAGGAGATACATATATCAACAGCAATTACAGCATCACAGGAGAACATATGCAATTTCAATTTTTATATTAGGAGGAAAAAAGCAAAGAATAACAGTTAAGCGTTATAAAATTTAGGCTGCTAATACAAAATTATCATATACATGTATAGATTTTAACTAAATGAACTCACCGAGTTGGCTCAAAACAATCAAGACTTGGGTTGGGTAAAAAAAAATTTTGAAATGGGTATTGGGTTTTGGTCGGACAAAGTCCATATTTAAATGGGTTGGGTAAAAAAATTATTTTCAAAATCCAGTGGAGGCAGCCAACCCCAGTCGGACACACATGGGTCCACCACTAAATGTAAGCATCCACCATTGAAAGACGTGTAGATGCTAAAAATACCTTATAGAAGATTACCTATCAAAATAATAATAATAATGATTTATACAAGGTATCTCAATGTAAATATGGTGAAATGCCCATCTCCTGCCAGAGCAGGCAATGAAGTACTTACAACTCAGTCATTTTTGCATCAAATTGACGAGCATCGAATTGTGATCCTTCGGGTGTCAAACCTGCCATAACTGCAACCAGAAGAAAAAAAAAAGGTAAATTAAGATCCTCAGGACAACAGAGGTTAACAATCTGCAACAACGTTTAACCAGCCGAAACGTTGGGCTACAAAATCAGTTCCTTGATCATAAAATCAACAGAAAATTTCACAAACATTGTAACACACTCTGCCCTCAGAGAGAGAGAGAGAGATGTAAAAGTTCCTCCAGGGCAGTAAAATCATTTGATTATTCTGTCTCACTTGCAAGCACCCACAAACACACACAAAGACTCATGGGAAAATATTATTCAACCGATTTACTAATCAACCAATGTAAAAGTTGAAAGCACCTCCTTTTCTTCTTCTTTTTCTTTTTTCTTTTCTCTTTTTTCTTCTTGGGTGGTTAAGTAATCCATTTTTAGGAAAATGTAACAGGAGCCAAACTTGCAAGCCATATAAGGCGGTGTACAAGCATTGAACATCTGTTTTTGTATTTTGGGGAGACATACTTAAGACAGATGATCATTGGGATAACAGGAGGCTAGTCCTCCAGCACATGAAGCCACTTTGCCCTCTGCCCCAAGGCTCACTAACAGTCAGACACTTGCATGCTAAAGGACATTCAAAGAGAAAACAACTAAATACATAGACATCACTATTTTTTTCTACAGATCAACAAAAAATGAAAAAAGAAAGGCATTGGAACATTAAAGTTGGGATTTTATAACATTAAATCCCTCAAGATAAATAAGGAAGAATTAAGAAAAACACATCACCCCAACCCTGTTACCACATACAAATGTGCTGGCCGGGCACCAAGCACAAGTGCCAACCTAACAAGTTTTCACTAAAGCGCAGGGGCGGAACTACCCTTAGACAATGGGGAGCCATGGCCCCCCCTTTTTTGACAAAATTTCAAATAACCCCCATTAATTCCAAGTATTTTTACACAACGAGGATATATTGCCCCCCCTCTCCCCAAATTTTAAAATTTTGCCTTTTGACATTCCAAAATTCAAAAAAAATTTCCTTAGCCCCAACAAAATTAAAAAAATTTCACCTTAACCTTCAAAAAATTTTACTTTGACCTTCTATAATTTAATAATTTTTCTCTATGGCCCTTAAAAAAATTAAAAATTTTTGCCTTAGTCTTCCATGGCCCCTCGCCAAAATTCATGGTTCCGTCCCTGCTAAAGAGTAATGACCTCTCTAGACTTATGCACCCCCAAGATGTCTCCCCGTGCCTATGCAATTCAAAGAGGCGAGTAGGCCGTTTATGTGGCCTTACAAAAATCAGAACTTAGCAATTACATACACAAAATTATGAACGCAAATACGCAGTGGCCATTCTCCGATTCCAATCGCTTCGCAAATCAAGCAAGCATGCCAAACAGTATACCATTATACTCGTGATTTTTCAATAGATAACAGATTCCATCCATTAAAGTTTTAAGCTTTCAGGCACACAACTATCCAGCTTAATTTAGGCAAGTAATTCACTCTCTGAAAACCAAACAACAAACGTAAAGGCTTCAAATCTTCTTTTTCTTTTCTTCTTTATCTTCCCCTCACTTTCTCAGCTCTCAAAAAGTGGTCTGAATAAAACCCGAAATCGTGCATACATAGAAAGTAGACAGACCAATTTCATATCGCATCTTTACATATATATATACAGACACACACAATCAATTATTTTTCATGATATGTATGGATCGATCTATAAAAAATGGTGCCTTATCGATAGTGAAGAACAGTGATAGACAGATACAGAATGGTAGCAGATGAAGAGAGCACGGAGGACGAACCTGCGAGCGATGAGATAGATTGGTGTTGATCGGTGTAGAGAGAGAGAGTGTTGAAGAGCTTTGCTTTGTTGTGCTGAAGAGCTAGGGTTTCCCAACTCCTCGGATCTGCGCCGTGGAGTTGAAGCTATGCAATGTAGGAAAAGAGGATTAGTGAGGGAGAGAGATTTCTATTTTATGAAAGTTTGATGAATGCCCTTGTGCTAGTTCCTATGTTAATTTCCGATTTTACCCTTCATCGGCTGCTTTTATTACTTTCAGATCCGTTTGGCTGCTGAGAAAGTAGGTAGAAAATGTGAAATTTAGAAAAACAAAACAAAACAAAAGAGAAGATAATTTACAAAAACTATGGTGAGGCATAAGGCATATGCAATCTCCTTACATATATTCTAGTTAATTATTTGTGAGTGTATACATTGATAAAACTTATGCATATTACAAAAAATTATCACAAGAACAGTCGCATCACTTAATTTTCATATAATTTGAGTATTTATGTGCTTACGTAAAATCATAGTTACACGAAAACTTGTTTGGGAAGCGGAAACGCAATTTTTGGAAAATGTGTTTTCATAACGGATACAAAACTTGTTTAAAAAATTTGAGGAAACGTTTCGAAAACGAAGGGAAAAACATTTTGAAAACTCTTAAAAAAACGTTTAGGAAACTCTTAAAAAAAATCTTAGGATAATTAATAGAAACTCTTTAAAAACTTAAAAGAAGCTCTTAAGAAACGTTTCAGAAATTTAAAATGTTAATTTCTATATATTTTTTTCCTTCAATTTTAACTAAGTATTTATGAAAATTATTTGCATAGGTTTTCATTAAATTTTCCAAACGTCTCTATTAAGTTTTTTCAATGTTTTTATTAAGTTTTTCAAAAGTCTCTACTAAGTTTCTTAAAGTCTTTTTTGAGTTTCGAAAAAAAATTTTTAAATTTTTTAATCGTTTTCAACTTTCCATTTTTCTTATATTTTTTGTCGTGTTTTTCGCTTCCACTTCCACTTTCTATATTAGCAACTATGAGTAAAATTCATTAAATATGTTAGAATTACAAAGAAAGTCACAAAGGTACTCTAATTCCAGAGTAGACTTTTGTAGGCACTTATAAAAGAGCCAACTTGGCCATTTGGCTGACTAGACATTAAAACCAAATTATATCTCCTTTAGACTAAAAGGAAGATGCCAAAGAAGTGAGCAGACCAAGTTCAATGCCTTAGAGAAAAAGAAAAGAAGAAAGAAGGGCAGAAGATGCTGATAATGACATGATCAATCAGTCTCAAATTGAAAAGGACCTCTATTCCAGTGGTCCAATTAAGACCTAATTTTGTAAAAGCATGAATAGTAAATTATTTTTTATTTTTTATTTTTTAGTTTGCTTTAACAATTGTTACACGTAAATGGTGCTCATTTTGCCAATTGTTTTTTATTTTGTGTCATTGCGTGTCATCAATAACTTAGGTTTTGCAGTGACCAATTGCATAAAGAAATTTATATATTTCATTTTTTTCTTTGAAGGGTTAAAACCCAGGCATGAGAGGGCGAGTCATTTTCATAATGCGAGAGAATTGTTACGAACAATCACGGCTGTTTAACATAGCCAATAACTGTCCACCAGCTCAATTAGATTCCACCATCACAATTAGATCTCCCCCATTATTGATAGAATCCAACTGAGCTGACAGACAGTCATTGGCTAAGCGCGGCTGCCCGTATTGTTCCCCTAATCGCAAAACAAGGTTAGAAACAGCAGTGCCGCTGAACCAACCCACACTACGCAAAATCTGAAACCAAATTGGTGGGGTCTTGATAGGGTTGCTATTTAATTATTAATTTATTATCTAGATTGGCATATTGAAGTAAAATGACTAATATGGCCATGCATAGTGTTCATAATTGCAGACGGCAGCGCTTCGTTTTGTTGCGTTCCGAGTTCCCGAACCTTTCCATGATTCCATCCACAGTTTCGTAGTTCCCAATGCTCCTCCCCCTCTTCTCTCTCTCTATTTCTCTGAAACGCACTCTCTGATCTCTCTCTCTCTCTAAAACCCTAGATCATCAACATCGTATTCGATCTATAGCTTGGAGAGATCGCTTCGAAGATACGGAATCGGAGGTAAATTCTGTTGATTTGAAGTTTCAATTTTTAAGTATTCTGTAGTGTATCTCTGACTTCTATGC
>CM065394.1:37170000-37175000 GCA_033060915.1 Euryodendron excelsum
TATATGGAGAATACAGATGGTAGGCCTCAATTTTGATTCAGGATCTGGATTAATGTTGAGTGTTGCAGGGATCAGGGAGTGGTGTCCTTTTCAGGAGTTTATAATCTTTCCTTGAAACAAGGAAGAATCATGATCTTCCATGTAAAACATTTTTGTAACTTGAGAAAAATATAATGATTCTTGTAAATAAACCAAGTAGTGAAACCTGTATGGCACAACTTGCTGTTACAGTGGCCAACAATACGAATTTTATATATTTGTGTTACCAAATTTCAAGTTATGTTGTTGGATTATGTATCGTAAATCAACGGGTTGATGGGTTTTTCCATATGCTTTTGGCAGAAGACCGTGCAATAGGCTTTCACTTTTTGTTTTTGTATTTTCTGGATTTGGTTTAATGGTGTGGGTGATATTTCTTCTGCATCCCACCAAAGCAGCATCTTCAGCAGGGAACTTCAACAACTTCTCACACCCTAATTTGGAACTTGGGGAGGAAAAAGGAAGGGAAGACCATTGTGCTTTCCCCTTTTTGATTCTACTTAGGAGAAAAAGGGAAAGGAAAATTTTAAATTTACTTTTCTTTTCTTTTTTGATTCTACTTAGGAGGAAAAAGGAAGAAATTTTTTTAAATCTCTCCCTCTCTCTCTCTCTCTCTCTCTCTCTCTCCTCTCATTTTCTTTACAAAACCAAACAAGTGAAGGAAAATAATTTTTCTTCATTATCTCTTTCCCTCCCCCAAGTTTCAAACAGGCAGTTAAGCTTCTGCTTAGGTCTTAGTCCTAGCATGGAGATGAATCTGAGTCAGCCACTTCTGGTGTGCTTTTGTGTCTGTGTGTGTGTGTGAGAGAGAGAGAGAGAGAGAGAGATGAATACTGATGTTTCATAACTAGTAAGAAACTCTGGGATAACGAGATGGTTACCATCTGTACAGGACGAAAAGGAAATATACGTCTCTATGTGACCTCTGAACAGAGGTAATGGAAATTCTCAGGTTCTTGAAACTATCAACTGGAATGCATTAAACCAAAACTTGATCCCAATAGAGCATCACCCATCTACAAGTTTTAAAAGAGTTAAGAGACTTGACCCAAGAACCCACCAGAGCACTTTAGGTAGTATTACCGGAGGACCACACTCTTACTCCAATCTCCATTCAGGCTGCTTCCAATTATGACTGCAAAATCTTCTTCACAATTCATCATCGTAAGCTACTTATAACAAGTCCTCAAATGTCTTCATCTCCAAGCAATGCAAATGTGTCCCCCACTAGACAACAGCAACAGAAGACCATCCACCTAGTACAACGAACTTTATGTACACAAAAATTTACAAGGTTTACTTCTATCTAACTTACAAAGATACAACTCAGGCCAAGAGAGCAATTTCACCACGTGAACCTGTGACACGAAGCAGAAAGAGTGAATGAATTTTCAAGTTGGCCCGAAAAAAACAATAAGACACTAAAGTGTCTGCTTCCTTACATTGTTCATAAATCTCTTTCATTAGCTGTAGCAGTGTCTCGGTATCTTCTGCCATTTTTGAGACTCTCTCTGCCTCTTTCACTGCTTCAGCTGCCACAAATGACTTGTTTTCTGCTTCAGCAATCTTGTAGGCAGCAGTAATTGCAGCTTCTTCCAATGTCTCATCAGAGATTACCAACCCAGTCTTCTGTGGTGGTCTTGGCCTGACTTCTTTTTGCTTTGGTGTAGGTGTTTTAGTTCCCAACACAGCTTCTTTTTTAATCTTGTAGCAGTTCTGGACCTACAACTTGTAAGAAAAGTTGTACCATTACATACATACAAATTGTAGTTCTCCCCTCCTTTTTAAGGAAAATTTCAAAGTTCTAAGTGAACACTAATCTCCATCCTGTTCTATAGCATTATATTTGTTCTGCTGTCATTAGGCGTCAGTGGAAGTAAAAATTCCACGTGTGGTTTGCCGAACATCAGTACCACACCGATATGAAGGAATTTATCTTGAAGGGTAATCATTCAGAAGAAGTTAATTACTCGGTGATTTGCAAAATTTTTTGCAACAAAAGTTGATGTAATGCAACCAGTTGGGATTGTTTGCCCACATGTATGTGGTTTGTGTGCGTCTCTTGTGGAGCAATTATAATTTCAAGTTACAAACTCAACTGATAAGCTGTTGTCTCTTCAAGTGCTGTTACTAGTTATTCATCCAACAAAAAATAAAGTGCTGTCATGAAGTCGGCCAATTTCTATTCAAATTTGTGCATTACTAGATAATAACAGAAATTAGGCAAAATATGTTTAATGTAAAGAAGTTCAAACAACCAGTGACCTTTTGCCTGAAAGGAAGTAGTTTGTCACAACAATCAAGCGATTGAACCAGCCAAATCATGCAAGTCTCTAATTCAAAACAAGACAGATAGGTGCAGATGCATGAAGAATAACATGGAAGGGTACAGTGCCAATAGAAGTATGTGAGCTCTGCTGTGCGGTTGGGTAACAACTATTCAAATTAATTTGTCATCACACAATAAAACGAAATAATATTGGAAGTTGCATAAGAACAGAAGATTATTACAACTTATAAGAGATGTTTCCAGTTTAGAATCAAGACAGCCGTTCACCTTTTCAAGTTTGCCTTGCAAAACAAGTCTTCTCAGTTTCGAACTCAGTAACCTTCTGAAATTCTGTGGCACCTCATGCCTTTGCTGCAGCATGTATATCAAGAAAGAAGAGACAGTCAATATTTTATCCTGATTTGATACTGAGGAAATGTAACCAAGTAATGAACTCATGCATCTCTGCTAATAAACTTAGATATCAAACTCAAAAAAATGTTGCCTTAGGTATCATTGGATCAATATGATGTCATCATGTCACCAAACATTTATCCTGAAAGCTATTCTTCAAACAAATGAAAGGTAAAAAGAAACACACAAACTTGCGTCCTCTAGTTGGTTTTGTCAGAACTTCAAAGGATCTAAAAATTGATATAATGAATCATAGTTCAGTTACATGATAAATTTGTAACCAACTGATAATGGCAGTTTTCATCCCATGTGCAATAAGCTGATGTCATTTTTACCAAGTGTATTTCTATATCTCTGCAATTATTTCTAGGTTTCCTGTGATGTCATTTTTACCCTCCTACAGGTTTTCTGGGGTCCATATTGTTGTTGTGAGAGGTGATGAGGTGATACTATTACCTTCGTTATCTTTTCTTCATTGTTATTTTTCCATAGTTGAAGGACGTAAATGTTCTCAAGAGAGAGAGTGGTTCACCATGGAGCTAGCAAAACATGTCAGACGAGACCAGAGACAATGAGGAGAATAGGTGAAAGATAGAGCAGCCCAATATTAGAGAGGTGGAGAAGTTGCATTTCAAAGGAAGTGTACACCTCTGACTTACATATAGGTTCACCCCATATCGTGGGAGAGGATAGAGCCTGGATAAGCTGATAACACTTAACTGTTAGAGACATTCCCTAGGAGGTTAGGTAACTAAGCTTTATCTTTGGAGAAGTCTCCCTCTTAGTTGGATTGGCCTAAGGCAACTAGAACCCGTGTGGGGCATAGTTCTGCGGCGAAGCCTAAATCTCTAGCCACCAAGTCACAATACCCCAGAGTCCTGCAGAAGGTGCTGAACCACTTCAGCATATGTAGTCCTGCCACTTGGCCTAGGTGAAGTCGCACAGTTTATTTGTAGACCTAGACTTTAGCTCACACGGTGGACTAAGAAGGCATTACTTAGAGCTGAAGCACACATCGTCATTGGTCCTAGATCATTCATTGTAGTTGACACGTGCTGTTTGGTGAGGCTGTTAGGATTAGTCTTGCATGTGTGCCTTTAGGAGGTTGACACATGGAGACAGTTGAGGTTGTCGTGCAGACATGTAAAAGACATGGCCTATTTGTAGCACGTGGTAGCTGGAAGGGTATCGACAAAGGATTTATAATCCCTCTCTTCATTGTACACTCTAGTTCCTCCCTTTAATAATATTTTGGATTCCTGTTAAAAATTAAAAACAAAATGCATAGAAGCACATATCAAATGATTCATGGACTTTCAGACTTACGGACTCCTCCACAATGTTGAAGTTCTAGGTTGTACCTTGAAATGGACCACACAGGATACTCTTGTAGACTCATATCAAGATGTGTGGATACAAGTAGCTAAATAATGTCAATTTAAAACTCATCTGCAATTTAAAACTGTGTTGTCATAGCCTAACGGCCAATACAAGCCCTTCAAGGTTAAACCAGATAATTCACCTAAGGGGATGAAGCTAACAATAGAGCTCTATCTGACCTCAATGAAGTTAATAATGGCACTAATATTAGATCCATTTGAATCTTTTGTGGCTGAAATTGCTTCAAAGATAATTGCATTGTACCTGTAAACCAGAGAATAGCATCAAGAATACTACGAAGAGCCAATGAATATGGAGAAAAGAAATGAGCAAATACAAAATGAAGAGTGACTTTCATATAAAAGAGAAAGGTTCCAACAATTGTAACAAGTAAAATATATATACACACTAAATCAGTAAAGAAGCAACTAAAAAGAGAGCATTACAGTCTCACTTGAATTTTCATTTTGCCTATTTTTCTCCCTTAAGCAAGGGACAAAAGTGTGTTTTGAGACATATCACTTGGACCAGGGTAAGAGTTTATAACGTCAACTGTTATGAAAAAAAAAATGCTTCATACCTATTAAAGAACCAAGAATAAGCTCCTTTCATAAGCCTGCTATAAAGCAATGGGAAAAGCCCAAGACAATATTCACTCTAGAAAGATGAGGTGTAAGCGTAGAAATGAAATAAACACGAAACATATTGAACACTTCCACAAGTAGGAAATCTCAAAAGTTCAGCACAGTAGCCATATGCTTAAACTAAGGGCTAAAAAGGTTTTGAGGGGTCAAATATGGGCTTTCCGGACTGTAAATTGAAATCTATGAACACTAAGTGTGGTCTTTCTTTCATGGGTTTCGGCTGTCAGGGTTTAACTTTTCAAAGAAAAAAGGAT
>CM065394.1:37180000-37412500 GCA_033060915.1 Euryodendron excelsum
GTGTCAAATTTTCACATGACTATTCTACCATCATAATGAGACACTATTTATTATTCCTTTATATTCTATTTTGATTTGACCATAAGGGCAGACTGGTAAAATCATTAACAACTGCATTAATATCTTTGAAGTAACCACTTCACACACATTGCATTGCACATTTGCACCACTCTCCCCTAAATTTTTAAAAATTTAAAACTCTGATGTATCAATATCTATACTTGCACACAAACAAGACTCACTAGAAGACCCAAACAAGACTCACTAGCAGCGCAGAATGAGCAAAGTGCAAGTTAGAATTAAATTGCACATTGTATAAAAATTCTATTGATCTCGGTGTTGCAGTAGCACTCATGAAGCGACTAAGTTGTATTAAGTGCTTGACATCTTTAGCATTCTTACTACACCTTACTCTTTCACATCACCTGCCTTAAATAAAAAAAAAAGCATTAAGGCTCTGCTTGGAACTCGGATATTCAGTGGGAAAAAGAAAATATGAAGGAAAAGTGAACAAAAATAAAGAGTATTTTTATTCACTTTTCCTTCACATTTTTCTTTTACTTTGGTTTTTTCACTAAAAATCCCGGTTCCAAACGAATCGTAAAAAAAAGCTCAATTTCTACTTGCTTACTAATGCTTTTAATGTCATGAATTCTTTACATGTTATATTGTTCAAATTCAATTCCTCGTGCATACATATGTCGCTGCATACACAAATTAGCTAATATTGTTACTTGCTAGTATGATGAAATCAAAGTTGATTGCAATTAGAAAAAATTTAATTAAACCATTGAAAGTGGTTTTCACTTAAAAATACGTGATACCACACATTCATATACATACACACACGAACACATTCAAAAACACTCTCACAAGGATAATCGAAAAAATACACAAATGCAATAAGGACAATGAACATTTCTGGTGAAGAAAACGATACGTGAACAGAATATCGAGGGAAATGGTAAGAATCGTGAAATGGAAGACAACCTTGAGATCAATGTTGGAACGATGAGTGAGAGGAGCAGCGAAATCAGGATCTTTGAGGATGTTCTTCCACTTCCCAGTGCCGTGCTTTGCCACTCCCGCTCGAAGGGCTTCTTCCTCCTCTGACGTCCACTTCTGCTTTTGATTCCCCATCTCTCTCTCTCTAGCTCCCTCCCTTTCTCTCTCTGAAAATTACTTTGCCTGATTCTTGCAGAAATTAGGAGGTTCGTCGAGTATGAATTTCGGTGGTATCTGACTATCTGTACTGTTTCGCTCCCTCTCTCGCCTCGATTGGGGCTTTCCGACTGCTTTTCCCTTTCAACTTTTCTCCCTTTTTCGCAATATTTTATATCGGATTTGAAAATGACGAGTGATATCTGGTTCTCCGAACGGTAATCTTTTCATAAATTATAATAAATAAATAAATAAACCGATAATCTGTACTAAGTTGTGATTATTACAAAATTGACACAAATTATCTTTTAACTGTTTAATGACACATTTGTGTTTATTACGTAACTTATACCTTAAATTTATAATTTGTTTAAATTATGTTGAGCTGATTATAAAAAAATGACTTTAAAATATGTTTATGTCTAACACATTTTTTATAAATTTTTTTTAAAAATAACTTTTTAAAATTAACTTATACGACCACCTCCTAATTTTAGTATTTTAAAGTTGCCTAATGTTACAAAGTAGGTGATGTGACCTCAATTTTAGTAAATTTTTTTAATTAAAAAACTAAACACAATTTAAAAAAATTACAAATCACTAAAAAAAATTGCATCCAATTAACTCATTAATAATAATGATAAAATTGGATAACGGTTATGTAAGGCATTTCATTTAACCCTTGTTGTCGGGTGTAGTAGCTACACAAGACTCCTTTTATTTGGTAGGTGTAGCGCGCACGAGGGTACCAAACATCTTTTCAAAACATAGCAAAAATGAAAATGAATGCACCTTAAATGGCTGTGTATCTAATAGGGTATAGATAATTCTGGGGCTATCTTATTTATAAGTGTTGTACGAATGAATAGCTACAAATATTTGATAAGTGAATTGCTAGCGTTAGGTGTGCTCTATGTTTGCCATGTTAACAGCAGTTCAAATATTTGATAAGTAAATTGTTAGTGTCACGCGCTTGATTAACGGTTGTCCAAATATTTGATAAGTAAATTGTTAGTGCCACGCGCTTGATAGTTAGGCGCGCTGACGCTAGCCGTCCTCATTTGATAAAGTTAGGAATTTCACAAAATGTAAGGGTCCATTTGGTTTTGTTTTTTGTTTCTATTTTTTATTTTTTTAAAAATAAAAATATAAAAAAATATTAAAATAGATGTATTTTTTGATTTTACAACATTGATATAGTACTTTTAGCAGAACAATAACTTATAAAGGTTATCATTAGACCATAAAAAATAAAAAATAAAAATAGAAAATAGAAAATATAACAAAAAATAAAAACTGATAGCACTTTCAAATAGAACTTAAGTTTTTTTTTTTTTTTTTTTTTTCCTTAAGGCAAAAGCCATGTGCACTGACGTAAACAGTACAACAATGGGCATATTTGGGTCTAAACCGATTCCATTCGCCAAGGTTAAATAAACATGACACGAGCAAGCACTATTGAGCAATTATGCCGTAGCTTTTTTTGAAAATATCCATTTTCTTAAAAGTCGGATGAACTTTTAAGATATTTTCAATAAAATAATTTTTTTTTATAAAAAATTCAAATTAATATTGACTCCAAACTGTTAACAGTAAATTGACATTGACTTTAAAATATAATCAAATTGGAGGCTGGAAATTTGGTAACTAGTATTAATTTAAGAATATTCTTTTAGATTAACAATAAATTGGTTAAAGAAAATCATAGCACAAAAGGGAAATTGCTCAATCCGCATGGGGCAGCTCAATGGGAAGGCAGTATACCATGGCATGGGATGAACTATAAAATTAAATATTCTAAATTTTAAATAAGGGTCATAATTCACATCATTGATTCGACTCACACCTCTTCTCAAGGCTTTACCCTTCTAACATACCCCTAAAAATTTCTAAATTTATGTCGTACTTGGTACACTCCATACTTAATTAATGTGTCAATAATTACCTATATTAAGAGTTTACTATACAAAATGGTGTATAATATGGTCTTGTCATCGTCCTAAAAAAATATATTACCACCAAATGAATAGTTTAGTTGATAAAACTTAAATTTTTTCGTTCATTACTTAGGCTCTAGCTTTCATAATTGCTTCGTGTGGTTAAATATACTATTCATTCTTCAACATTTATAAGACATGGTGTGACCTTAATTTCGATCTCGATGTAGGTGTAGTGAGGTTTTCTGAATACTTTTAACAAATATATAGAATAACATATCTCAATATCATTTTTTAGTATGAAAAAAAAAATGCTCAATTATTGAGATAGCTTAAAAATAAAAAGAGAGGCAAAAGGGTATATCATATATATATTTGATACTTCGGAATAACGGGTATATCATATATGAACACCTGTCGAGGACAAAACCGGAAACGAGGCAAGATGGCTGGCGAGAGCCAAAATCTGGTCAGCCATAAAAAGTCTGGAAAGGCAGGCAAGCAGGCAAAACTTACACAGCCGAAACAAATAAAAAAACGACGAAGTGAGAAGAGGCGTGCTCAATTCAATTGCCATCTTCTGCAAAATTGTCTTCAGCTGACTTCCCGAGCCCTAGATCCCAATCCCTCCCTCCCTCTGTACTTCGATTTTCAGAGGCGAATAAGGGTTTCTCTGCGTTCGTCTTTCGATCTCTGCAACCATGTCATACGCATCGCACATCTTCACTCACTCTAAAAAGGTACCTTCCATCTTCAATACTCACCATTTCCTTTTCCTTTCTCCATAATTATTAGACATGCATGTATGTATAACAATTTGTATTGATCACACCTCCTTATATATGATTTGTAATCGCCACAGATTTGAGAAATTTTTTTTGTACCGCAAGAAATCAAAACTTGATCTATTAATGATATTCAGTTTGAATTTTATCTGTGTTGAATTTTATCTATAAGACACAATTTGTATTGTTGTTCTGTTTTCATCTCTCACAATCAATAAATCTATGTTGCTTGGTGAGGAGTTTTTTTTTTTGCCTTCTGGTTTTAGAAATTTTTAATGATATTGTTGTTATTTTATTTTCAGTTCAGAAATGCTCACAGCTTAATACGGCATGAACGTGCCATTTTGGTCCGTTGGTTTTCCAATGGTGCACGTCCCTCTATTGGTACAGGAGATGGTAAGTAGCTGGTCCTCGATTCTGGTTATTGTCTAGCAATAGTTCTGATGTCTACTAGTGTTCTTTATTTGTTCCTTGTTTCTTTTGTGTATCCATGTGCCATTATATATGTGTTTATTGTACATAGTAACATAGCTGATCGAATGAAATGAAGTGTAGTTTTCTTTCCAATGAATGTGCTTTGAATAGAATTAAGAATTTGTTTTTCTCACCTGGTATTTTGTGCATGAATGGAAATCTAAAATTATGTGTATGCGTATGAATATGTTTAACAGTATTATGTGTAGTTTCCTTGTATGTTTTGTGGACTTTCCACATGACCTCATTCATAATTAGGTGTATATGCATGAATATGTTTATACCTCAGACCCATGCATTAAAGAGTTTCTGTGTTGGACAATATGTTATATGTAAATGTTCTTGATAAATAATTCTAACAGTTCGAGAAAAAAGACACAATCATCCGATGTTTGGATTGGGTTGGCCTTTGCTTGTAAGAAAGTGCTATTGATTATGGAAATATGTAGCGTTAAAGAGTTTGAACTTTATTTATGGCATAAAGTCATTAGAATAAATAGAATAAATAATTCCTCTTGATTTGATAACCACCTATGATCAATGGAATAAATACAGACGTTCCTCTTAATTTGATTACCATCTATGATCAATAGAATAAATATTGCACCCACGTGGCATGATAATTGTGGTGCTGTGAAGTTCTGGAACTTTATTGCTTGTTGCTATTATAATTTTTTTATTTTCCAGAGATTTTGGGGGCCTGCCAACATGGTTATGCGCTTCGAGAAAGAAATGGGGCTTGCAAATCTTCCACTAGTTGCACTTCAAGTACAAATAGCTTTCACGATAGTTACAAGTCAATAAATCCTGCCATCTTGAAGGTCTCTTGACACGTCTAACCTTTCCCCTCCAGCTAATCATCGTTATCATTCTTAGATTGGCTCACTTTTTTGCATTCACAATTTCTTTTGGAGACATGTTCATCTTGCATACTGAGAATTAGTCATCAATGGCCAGCCATCAATATCTAACCATTGTGCTCTATTTTTTGTAGACATCATCAGTAGGAAGATGTGAAGGAAATGTTTTAAGGACAGTGATGAAAATGGAGACTAGAATGGCTGGCTTGGTGTTCAACAAAGGGTACATTCTGCACTATTTTGTCAGATCTTTTATTTATTTATTTTTACCATGTATGCACCCACATATCAGGAAATATTGAAAAGAAAAATGACTATGTATGAATGCCTGATTTCTTATTTTCTGTGTTATCAGTTCACAGGTGCGCCCAAGGAGAGGCTATTCGACTGATTCAGGTATAGTTCACTTATACCCATTCTGCTCTTATAATAGATTATCGGTTGTAAAGTTGAGTTACTATGAGAGATATTCCTAGTTGGTGATGTTGGAAAAATTGTGACATGAAT
The DNA here is from genome assembly GCA_033060915.1 of Euryodendron excelsum. NCBI lineage: Eukaryota > Viridiplantae > Streptophyta > Magnoliopsida > Ericales > Pentaphylacaceae > Euryodendron > Euryodendron excelsum. The sequence goes on from CM065394.1 coordinate 37,185,725, forward strand.
GTGCGGGGCAATCAACCCTTCAATGCAGCCAGTGGTTGGTAATTATTGCCAATCTTTTCTCAAACCTATTGGATTATCAGTAAGAGCACCCTCTAGGTGAATTAAAAAATCTTTTGCTAGTACTATTCGTAACACATGTTTTTGATTGATTTGAGAGTTATGCCTATTGATCTCTCTATCAATGGGTAATTCTGAATTTTTTTATTTGACTTCCCTACTAATTGCTTGAAAAAGAAATGTACATTTCTACAATCAATTTTGTTGGCAAAGATATAATATATAGGGTAAATGTTTCCAATCAAGCAGCAAATAAAGGCACAAGTTAATATGCAAGTGTGGACGAGGTTGCTTGAGTTGGATGGGGGAGGTCCTCCGAAAGTTATGGCAGACAATGAGAAGGCAGGGATCACCAGAGCTGGAGGAGAGAGGGCTGAAGCGGTCGCAAGTAAAGATAGTGAGAGAGAGAGTGGTGGTGGAGAGTAGCGCCTTGTTCTAGGAGGTGAGTCCTCTCTTGTGTGTCTATATGCGCGTATGGAAGCGGTGACCTCCTATTTATTAAGGGGTCGAACCTCGGAGGCCGAGCTCCCTCGTGAATAATGCTACGTGCTCGGATGGGGTCTTGGGAACAGGCGGCTCATGCTTCTTGACCTGACAATCTGGAGGCAAGGCCTACAACCTTTGTAGTGTTGAATTCCTCATAAGTGGTTGGGAGTTCGGCTCAAGTTTGCAGCAATTGTTGGGGGCAGAGGTAGGTGAGCATCATCATTGTTCTTTGTCTTCTTCTTTTGAATGTTCTCTAATGGAGGTCTCTCTCGCTAAGATTGGTAAAAGGGAAAGCTCCTCGAGGAGGTTGGGGTAAGCCACTTGTCGAATTCTTAACTCTAGTCTTTAATTCACAAATCTTTAATGGTCCTGCACGAGGGTGACCATTAGCCGTGTCCTTAGGTTCTCCTCACAACCTGGGTTGCACTGAGCGGTCAAGTGAACATAGCCTTGGCCGAATGACGGAGAAGTTGAAGCTCAAGAGGAGACATGCTCCACGAAAGGGTTTCGGGGCTAAGTGAGGAGTTATTGAGCATGGAGCCATTGGCAATGGAGATAAGTACGTTGGGGCGGAGGAACCCTAGGTCGTGCCAAGAAGGTGCCTCGAGTGTGATCATGGGCAATCGGCTTTTGGTGCTAGAGTTTAAGGATAAGGTGCCGAACGCGTCAGCCTTGGCTGGCAAGGCTCGACCCATGAGAGGAGCACGTGGAGTTACAGTGCTAGCCAGTGTGTTGTCTTATGATGCTGACATATGGGACCATGCTCATGGAGAGGGAGGTGATGTGGCAATGTCTATGGGAGTTGGATACGTATATCTATATCAAGTAAAGACACAATAATGTAACAAGAGGTACGCTTTGAAGGCAACAAATTAATTTTCACTAATGGACCAATACAGTTGTATTACAATTAAATGCGAAAGCAGAGTAAGCCAGGAGATGTACAAGTAGGGGACTTGGACTCAACCATGCTTACCCTCCCTTATACATGCTTTCCAAATGTTTATGCTTTCTAGATGTGTACCTAATAGCAGGAGGATTGAGGAAACATTGTTGTCATATGGGTTTACAAAAATAATTTCAATGAATTTTCTCATGCCGGTTGGGATAATATCTAAAGATAATCTTTAACTAATTTTTCAACCCTTTATAAAAATTGCAACATATCTCCTCGATAGAGCTACCCAAAAAACTCTGGCACATTTCCTTGTGTCGAGGCAGGATCTACACATGCACCAATTACAACTATGTCATATTTGGACTACATACAATATGTACACAAGGGTTTGGATTGGCACGCGACAAGAAAATGAGTCATAGGTGCTTACTTGAATGCTTGGCTCATGACTCTTGGCATCAATCATTCAACTAGTAAGAAATAGAATATACCAAGAAGCTAACTATTCATCTTTTTATAGACTATATAGTGGTTTAAACAAATAAATCTTATGTTTAAAAGTACTTTTTTACCTTTTCTGTATCACAAATTCGGCTGTAATTTGCTAGTGCAAGAACCCCCCACTGGCCTTTGTTTTGGCGTGTGTTTGGAGTGAAGAGAGCAGATTGAGTCTTTATGTTTATCACGTCTAAAGAACCTTTCACTATCTTGGCACTGAGAACACAACCGCACATGCAGTTGCTAATCTGATTAATGTTTTTTTTTTCTTCTCAAGCAATTCACAAAGAAGTAAAACATAGGTGTAATGATGTTCTTGCACTTCCATAATAATTTTTTTTCAGTTGACATTGTTAATAGCATTAGTATCTGAATTTTGTCAATTGTGTGATGTATTTTGATTGTGTTGAAGAAGTCCCAAGCTGTCCTTTCTTTGTTGCCAAAGTGATGATTTTGTTCCACTCAATCTGCTCTGGCCATGTAACTCATAATGGTGTGTTTTCTTATGACGTCGTGTAGGCCTTCCTCCACACCAGGAAATTGGGATGCCTTCTCTTTCACCAACAATGACAGAGGCATGTACTTTTTTAAGCACAGAAAGCCACACATTATGTATCTATAATTTCCTTCTAAATGATTGTTTTTCTTGCACTGCAGGGTAACATTGCAAGGTGGTTGAAAAAAGAAGGTGACAAAGTTTCACCTGGCGAAGTACTCTGTGAAGTGGAAACAGTGGGTCCTTGCTGCTTCTGCTAGTTTTTCTGGTTGATAAAAGCTCCTCTTTGTCTGACATGATCATCACATAAACTAACTTTGTTCATCACTTCCATTTAATATTGAAGGATAAAGCGACAGTTGAGATGGAATGCATGGAGGAAGGATATCTTGCCAAGATAATTCATGGAGATGGAGCAAAAGAAATTAAAGTTGGTGAGGTACTAATTTTATCTAGCATTGAGACCACTTTGGTCCTAATTATTCTTTTGTATATATATTTTTTTTGTTAGAATAGAAAGAAATTGGACTGAGCACCCCTCTCATGTACTGCATATTAGTAAACTCCCACATGATAAGGACAGTTATCCTACATATTGTCTTTCCTGGAAAGGAGGCCTAGATTACCTAAAGTACCTACTGCATGATTGGCCTTTTTTTCCTTCGCTGAAACATGATTTAGTATATACAACTAAAATTATATACTATTAGCCTGTCAGGTGTGGGTTTGAGCAGTGACTTTCTCTAAAACCTGTTATATGTGAGAACAGTAGAATAGTTGGGAACACAAGCTGTTGAGTATTTTATTTTTTTTGACTAAAAAGCATAGAATGGAGAGCACAATACATAAATATATGGTGTTTTCTCAAACAGATTGTGAACTGAATTTTCTGAAAACAATTAGAGAATGGCTTTATACACACACACACACACATGCACACATACCTACAACTTTGGGAACATGAAACTGATTTCTGGAAATTCTGGAAAAGAGGCCTTTTGTTATGGCTTCTTCCTAGTTAATTTATTGTTAAATACCCATAGAGTTGTAGGAAAAACTACACTAATGATCATTTTAGAGTTCCTTTTTACTAGAATCTCCCTGTTTCTCTACTGCTGACTGCCACCATTTTCAAGGCCCATTTTTGAGTGGATGAACCTGAAAATTCCCCAAACTAGCATTAGATCCGATAAGCTTTGCTTTAAGGTGCTGGGAAAATATAACTGCATAAACTGCTAGTAGATTGATTCATCCATGCCAAATTGGAATCTTTCCATGTGTGGTCTTTTTCTTTTTGATGCTTGCACCTCAACATCGTGTTGAGGAGAGTCACACTAAGTTTGGGTACGCAAGAGAGGAAGTGAAGGGAAGAATAGGTTACAAAGGGAAGGAAAGGAAGGAGAAGGAAAGAGGGGGAGCTATCCAACTTCTTGTTTGGTGAGCCAACAATTAATCGAGGTGAAGGGAAGGCGACCTTTCATTCCTATTGCTTGGTTAGACAATAATTAAGAAGGAAGGGAGGTGCAGAAGCCAAATAAGTAACATCTTGTTTATAATTTTCACACAAACTGAGAGGTATGTTTGGTATTAAGAAAATGTTAATAACAAGCACTGAACTTCCCCAAAGTTTCCTCCTAATTTTAGAGGGGAAGAAAAGTGCTCAAATTGTGGGCCCCCTCCCCCCTCACAACCCCTCCATACTCCTCTCCCTCATTCTTTAAAACACTCTAATATTAACCTTCTGCGCCATACCCTTCACTTCCTCCCCCCTCCTAATCCAGACATAATGTTAGTGATTTTTGAACAAAGGCATAAATGATTTGGAAATAAGTTCAGGTTTATTTTGGTTAAATATAATACAATTTCGTTGCTATTAACTTCCAAATATTTCACATTTTATGAATAGTCTATGTACTCTTCTAAAACGTATAAAGTACCCATGTCAGGCACTCGAGACATAGACTTTGGCACTCGAGCTAAGGGTATGGGTATGGTTGTTTCTGACATGTGTTGTTGGGCATACACAAAAATATTTTGTTGTTCCAGTTTACCAGATAAATATATATAGAACTCCCCTCTGATGCATGAAATGTTCTATAGTATCTTGTAAGGAGAGTATTCTTTGAAGCATTGGAGTTTGTTTATATTTTCCTATAGGTAATCGCCATAACTGTTGAAGACGAGGGGGATCTTGCAAAATTTGGAGACTATGAACCTTCAAAATCAGGGTCTGCCCCTGCAGCTGAGGGGCCCTCTGATTCTGCCCCACCCAAAGAAGAAAAAGTTGAGGAACCTGCTATTTCATCAGAGTCAAAGGTTACTAAGGCAACTGCAGCTCCTTCAGCCGAAGATCGCATTTTTGCTAGTCCTCTTGCAAAAAAGCTGGCCGAAGATCACAATGTAATTATATAATATGCTTTCACGGGAGTTTTGTTTGGTAAACAATTGTGATTTCATTTACAGGAAGCGAACTCTAGCTGCATCTCTTTTGATATATGTATCCATCCCATGATTCTAGGTACCTCTCTCAAGCATCAAAGGAACAGGTCCTGATGGACGAATTGTGAAGGCTGATATTGAAGATTACTTGGGTATTCTATTTTTGCTTCTACAAGTACTTTGTGCCAGGATTGGTGCTGTGATTAATTTATAGCTTGTTTTAAGGCATACTGCTTTATGATGTTCTCATCTTTATGTGTTGGTTTATGTGTTGTTTTACTTTTCTTTTTAACGTTATTAATCTCCTGCAATAATCAGTCAGCTGATATTGAAGAACTTTTTTGGTTCTCTCTCCCTGTGATGTAGCTCGAGGGAAGGATGTTTCAAAGGCAGCCCCCAAAGTCAGCACTGCAGCAGCTGCCTCTTTAGATTACACAGACATTCCTGTTTCCCAGATAAGAAAAGTACTATTTATAACCCATTCCATTGTTAGCATATTATCCTTGCCTTTTTTTAACAATTTGGATGCATGGATCCTTTCCACTGCACTCGACGTGGACCATCATACTCACTTTCTGAGATTTAAGATCCATGTTTGGAATTCTTCATTGACCAATTTTTAAGCTTGCTCAAGCTTTATTCCCAAAATTAATTATTTCTGCAATGTTCACAGGTCACAGCTTCACGGTTGTTATTATCGAAACAAACTATTCCCCATTATTATCTAACTGTGGATACATGCGTGGACAAACTAATGGAGTGAGTATTTGTCAATTTTATTTGGAAATATACAGCTTATCTATTCTTTTATGAAAATTTAATCTCTATTATTGATTTTATTTTGAGATATACGACTTATCTAATATTTAAAGATAATTTAATTGCTACTTACTCTGCAGATTGCGTAGCCAACTCAATTCACTACAAGAAGCTTCAGGCGGAAAGAGAATATCTGTTAACGATCTTGTAATTAAGGTATCTACTTCTCTTGACTCCGAAAACTTTCTGTCTGTCTGATTGCTTGAATCAGCAAACTCATTTTCATGTTGCAACCCAAGCAAAATTGTGAAATGAATTTGGGGTTTATTGCCTCTGGTAGTGATAATATAATGCTTGGTTCTGTTTTCAAAGAACTGGGTGATGCCCGTTCATTTTAGGAATTGTTAAGAATTGAAATTGCCTAAGAGTACTCCACTGGAGCATTATGCAGAAGAAGTAAAGGCCTGGTAGAAGAAAGTAGCATTGTGATGAGTTAGTCTGCTTAAATAGCAGAAGCTCTAGTTCCAGCCTCATTTGAACTCCTGTTTTCAGTCATCTACAGTGGTGCATCAAATAGATATTTCATGAACATACTAAGATCTTATAGTGTTTTCTCTATCAATTCTTTGGCCACTTTCTTGTGATCATCTTAAAAGTTTATCAATCAGCTAAGTGAAGTGGAAATACTACTGCAGGCTGCTGCTTTGGCTCTCCGGAAAGTTCCTCAATGCAACAGTTCATGGACGAATGACTATATCCGGCAGTAAGTATTTCTGCTGTAAACATAAATGCGTCACCTTCTGATATTCATTATGTTCTATTTTGTGTGGCAAAATAATCCAGGTATCACAATGTGAATATCAATGTTGCAGTGCAAACAGACAATGGATTGTTTGTCCCTGTGATCAAGGTGAGTCTTCACAGTTTGATGCTATTGAATAATATCCGTCCCCAGACTTTGTAGTTCTGATTATAGCATGAGTTACAACCCTACTCTGGAATTGCAGGATGCTGACAAGAAAGGTTTATCAAAAATTGGTGATGAGGTCAAAATGTTGGCCCAAAAAGCAAAGGAAAACAACTTAAAGCCAGAAGATTATGAGGTCAGAATATGCTTTTTGTTGTTAGATATCAGCAGATGGATGATTCTGTTGGGATATTGGACATGATATTTGAGTATTCTCGTTGCAGGGAGGCACATTTACTGTGTCGAACTTGGGAGGGCCCTTTGGCATAAAGCAATTTTGCGCCATCATTAATCCTCCTCAAGCAGGCATTCTAGCAGTTGGTTCTGGTAAGATGGGTACCTGATGCATGCATGTGGTTCATTCATTCTTCTTTGTCTTTTTTTTTTTCTTTCTTTCGTTCTTTCCTTTTTTTTACCCCTATTCAAAACCATCCCTATCTGTAAAAATTCTTGAGCAGCTGAGAAGAGGGTCATACCTGGTTCGGGCTCTGAGCAATACGAGTTTGCTAGCTTCATGTCTGTAACATTGAGCTGTGATCATCGCGTTATTGATGGTAAGTTAAAGTACAGACTTCGAAAATATTAGAGTATCCTTAGCCATCTCTCTGATAAAACCCTAATCCATCCATTTTTGCTTGTGTTAGGTGCAATTGGTGCAGAATGGCTGAAAGCATTTAAAGGCTACATCGAGAATCCAGAGTCAATGTTGCTCTAAGTTGACCGACATTCTTTTTAGTCCCTTTCAATTCCTCCATGATCAATACATTGGAGGGACTTTTTGAGTTTGATTTTTGTCTTGGCTTGATTATAAAATTCATGTTAGTGTTCCTCATAGGAGCAAGGGCGAGATGGCTTATGGAATAAAGGGGCCTCGAGGCATTGTACTATGCACTGAATTTTGCTCATGTAGAGTGCAGAAACCCCGTCATCGTGGGAAATAATTCAGTTTTAACCCTCTGGCTTTTGTCCAATGGTAATTCAACAGTAAACACTGGGAGACAATGTGCTTTGACCTGCCCAAGCTTCTAGCGGTGGTTTGTAACACTGGGTTGATGAACCGATATGCATCTATCTGCTGCAATTTGCGTGAAATTTTCATAGTGCGGTAATACTAGAGGCTCGGAGTTTGGAAAACTCTCCCCATGAAGGTTTTGGAGTTTAATATGGCTAAACCTCTCCTCGGTGATTGTCTGCAAAATCAAATGCCTGACCTTACTTACCGGACATGGAAAGATGTCAAAAGATTTTTGTTTTTCATTGTCTCCCTAACGTTTGATGTCAGAAGTTCAATTTGACAGCCACAAGTTTTCAATTGTAAAATGCTTTAATGAAACTCTAGTTGGCATCCAATCTCATCCGCAAGCCATGTTCGCAAATGTGATCCCAAATCAAGCTCTTATTTGCCTTGCCAAGTTCGCACACTCCCTCCCAGAAGTTCTGATGGTAGGGCATCGGTGCAATTTGTCCACAATTGAAGATCCAGAATTATATTCCTTCCCAGATGCAATGTTATGCAAAGATTCCAAATGAGTTCAATGATTTCAATCTCAGAACAGATATTGGAGCATCCATTGCTGCATCAGCTGTAAATATCTTGCATACAAACTTCTAAATCACACTACAATTCAATCGGGACAAGAAAATCCTGGAAGAAGACGGCTCCTAGAAACCACCTCCCAACACACACTGCAACAAAAAATAACAGACAAACAAAAAAATAAAAACCAAAGCCCAGAAGCCTAAGAGTTATGGAAAGAAAGGGCGGTAGATGATAATGAGAAAGGGCGGGCGGAATGGATGAGCGAAAGGTGCCATGCCATGGAGTGGGGAATATCCCGAGTCTCATGTAAGACAACTAAATGGACCTCGAGGTTCTGCCGAGGAACTGAGGGACCTTCTCGAGCACAGGATCAGGTATCGCAAGGTCATCAGTTTCACTATTGCCTCAAATCTATACTTCATTCTACTAAAGATGCACCCTGCATGATTTAACTTACCTTACTACATAAAACTAGATGACCAGCAAAATTTACCAAACCACCATATTCAAAAATCAGACTGAGTACTTAATGAGAAGTAAAATTTACCAAACTAAATGATACTTGACAACGACAAGAAGCAACCAACCATCAAGAAGTTTGAGAAGGATCCAACAATATTCCAATCCCAAAATTATCTCCATCCAACACATTCACTCTCACACACTTCCCAAAAACCCTCACCTACTCAGGGCAAGACACAGAATTCTAAGATAAATAGGAACTGGCTCCTAAAACGAGTTCTCTATTGAAATTTATTGTCGAAATCCATTTTGTAGTTCAGGACCTTTTGGTTTTGTCGAACAACCACTCAACCTTTCTCTGTTTCACCAACTTCATTCTACTCTACAAAAATAAAACAAGGGGAAAAAAGAAAAGAAACAAACTTTATTGATAGAAAACAAATGAATGGAGGTGACAAAATTATTCAAATGAAACATACTTGTAACTTTAAGCTATCAAACGTGTTCCATGTTAAAGTTAAAGTAATCATGAACTGTTCCAAGGTTGTGGCGCCGAAGCATGGAACAATTCATGTCTCTCGAGAAGTCAACTGCTACCTTAGTACGTTCTATGGCATCAGACAACCTTTCCCATCTTCTTTTGTCCAGTTGGCACATAGTAGCTACATCCTGACTTATGGATTTAGGAGCTTTGAACTTATACACCTCTCTCAACCCCATCAAAAGAAGTCCAGCTCCACCCCATTGAGGCTGCCCTCATTGCCATCATAGTTCTGCATCAATTTGCCTTGGTTGTTAGAGGGGGATATGCCACTAAACAAGAAAATAATAATTTTTCCTTCACTTGAGAGCTGCTTATGCAGTTACATACTTTGACCTTCTTAGTTATTTCTAGGGATACCCAATGAGAATTGCTCTGTAATTAATTGACAATGACTAACACAGGATTATCAAAACAAGCACATCACAAAGACTGGTAGAAAAATTACCCTCAATGACAAAATTTATAGAAATCATACGATTTTCCTCCTCAGAGGTAAAGAGAGAGAAGGAAAAATCCTACAAAATATTACTTTGACAAGCTTAATACTAATAAATATTAGCCAAACTAACGAGCAGCGTCTTTCTATATACATATACTATGCCAAGAGATGGGGAAAATTTCCAAGGACAAACCAACAAAGCTCGCAGCAGACTAACACTATCACCTTCAAGGCTTCAAAGCAGGTAACTTTTCTGATTCAGCGGCACCAACATTTCAACAGCAAGCAGTTTACACAATGAGCTATCTGAGAACAAGACAGCAGAATACCCATAAAATGAAAGTGCAATAGATACCTTAAATCATGATTACCAACAAGAATACAAAACTAATTTCACACCAATAAGCCATCATTTGAGAACACATTGAGGAATTTCAAACGAACCTTGGCACAAATCAATTTATAACACATAAAACTCAATTTCTCCATCAAAGACCATTCAGATTATTCATCACATCTTCAACAAAGTATGTTACATGATGAAATAAATAGATGCATTAAAGCATGAATCCTCCGTGCCCAGTATGGTGTCAATGCCATAACAGACGAACACTCTTTTAACAGATCAAAATTTTGGAACAATAAAATTTAATCATAGAGCTACAAACCAAATAGGCCTCAGATCGGCACGTGTCTCTTCAATAGCTGCTTCCCTGTCACCGCTAGCCCAACCACCACCCCGCCAATCGCACCGGCCACCGCCGCCGACCTCGGCCCTGATGCCGCCTTGTACAGCGCCCCAGTGCACAGTCCCGCCACCACGCTGTTCACCACATCGTCCGTATCCCTTATCGCCACCATCCCGCTCTCCATCCCCGCGTACAACAACCCGATCACCCCCGCTCGGTTCCCGAACTTCCGCCCCGCGTGACCTGACGCGTTCAAGATCCGATTCACCCGGAGCTTCATTGTGTCACCAGGCTCCGAGGACTTGACGCCTTCCACCAGGCCCTTCCCGGCGCCGGTGGCGGCTCCGGCGAGGTAGCCGATGCCGGTGTAAAAAGTCAGGTTCTCGCCCCAAGACCGGCGTTGAGCGAGGGCTTCCTCCTGGAAGAGAAACTCCGGTGAGGTTGGGAGCTTATACAGGGTCTGTATCGGGACTTGGAGGTCTTGGTAGGGGTTGTATAGTCGACGATTTTGGTCTTTGTCGTCTTCGTTGTGATTCGAAGCTCTTGGCTGGTACGCCATGTTCTAGGGTTAAGGTTAGGGTTTCGGTGCGATTTCTTCGCACCAAGAGAGAGAGAGAGAGAGAGAGAGAGAGAGAGAGCAGCCGAGACCTATAAAGAGAAGAGAAAGAAGGCTGAGTAAAACAATAGGGCCGGTTAGTTATGTGGGATTGGCTGAGCCGGTTCAATGCCCAGGGATATTCGCATAACCAAGTACGACGTCGTCCCGCCGGCCTAAAATATGTATATGCGTATGTGTATAGGTGGGTTGCGATGGGGTGTGGGGGGGACGGGGGAGCGACACGGCGAAAGCGTGAAAGATGAGAGGACTGCGGGTAACAGCCATTCCAGTCTCATCATCATTTGTATGCTCGTTCATCACCGTTCGTCGGCAACATTGCTCGCCCCCGGCGACCGCCCGATCTCGGCCTCTAGGGTTTGACAACGGCCCCAGCAAGAACTGGGACAAGTTCTACAAGCGCCACCAAAACAAGGTCGCATCAATTTTCATCCTCAGCTAATTACCAGTAACTGATGCTTCAATTAATTCATTCTCATGTTCCATATATACATACATATGCTTGCATAATATGCATATCTATATTGTTTGCTGCAGTTCTTCAAGGACCGGCATTACTTGGAAAAGGACTGGGGACAATATTTCTCCGATGATAACACTGCAGCCCCAAATGGGAAAGTCGTTTTGGAGGTTCGTTTTGCATCCCCAAATGATAACATACTAAGCAATGTAACAGATGGTGATGTTTGAAATTTTGAAATGTATCAATTTCGTTATTCAGAATGAGATGGAAGAAAATTTCTTGTGGTGCTGAGTAGGGATAAGCGCATTTCTCTTCATAAATTTCTGGGCATGTGATATATTTGATTCTAGGAGCTTTGTCCATATGCTCAATCATTGAACAATTTATAATAGATTATTCATGAGTATTATATCTTTGTTATAGTCATGTGTTTGCTCATCAATGTATATACAAAGATGTTCTTCAGTCAAATGTGTAAGCCCTTTGTCATAGAGAAGAACATATGTGACTTGTGACTAAACATAAAAATTCTTAATGAAACAAGCATATGGGGCATTATGATACCTCATTCATTACTGCTTCTACAAATGCCAACACTGTATTTTTTTCTTTTAATGTATGAATTCATGACTGACATAGGTTGAGGTGGTGAGACAAGATGTAATTTCTTTTGACTTGGCGGTTGATATGACAGTGGATATAGCGAACTGGATAAACAGGATCCATGTAACTAACTCCCCGTGATTGGGATGAGGGTTCGTTTTGTTGAGGGCAATATATGGATTAATGTATACAAGTTGATGAACTTCTAGATTGAATCTTGTGACTTGTGAGCACTATTCCATTGCTTTTCCAAGTTAACTGTAGGATTAATTGCTAATAACTGTGCAAAACCAATGACACTTTCTAGCGGCAGGTTGGTTGTGGAGCTGGCAATACTATTTTTCCCCTGGTTGCCACATATCCTAAACTTTTGGTTCGTGCCTGTGACTTCTCACCCCATGCTATCGCACTTGTTAAGGTTTGTGACTCTCTATCTCTTTCCATTTGTTATTCTTATTTTTTCTTAAAAATCTAGAAGCAGCTTAGTTTTCACTAATCTTTTGTAAAAACATCTCTTTGGGTGGGAAAGTACAGATTATTCCTGTTTTTCTTATTAGATGCTTGTACATACGGTGTACTTCGCGCAATGTTTTGAGCTAGAGATTTTTGTGATGATTCGTGTGAATCAACTCATGGTTATGCAGATTACCATCAGTAAACAACTGTTCATTATCCAGAAGAATAGCAAAATTCTGTTCCTAATATTATAATTTCTGTTGGTTACCCCCCAGCATTTGCCCTTCTTTTTCTTTTTTTTTTTTCTTCTCTTGATTAGTTCCTAAAACTCCTGAATGTTAGTTTGACTGCATTGTGTTGCTTTTAATTCACATTGATTACAACTTTTAATAATTATTGTTTTCTCACGAGTCATTTGTCTACCCTGGTTCCTCCCTTCTCAACATTACCAATTAATAAAACCTAAGACCTGGTTACTTATAGCAAATTCTTATGCATGCTCATTTTAATTTTATTTTCTAATGTTATTCCTTTTGATAGGAATGGACTGGAAGGATTTAAGTAACTTTGGTTGTTCCACTGACTGCAGTCACATGTCGATTTCAATGAAGACCAAGTAAATGCATTTGTTTGTGATGTTGCAAATGATGATCTATGTGACAGAATGATGCCTTCTTCTGTTGATGTCGTTACCTTGGTAAGCATGAAAAATAAGTAAATTACTTACCAACGAAAAAAAATAGTTTTAAGTTAGAGTGAATCATCTTGTTGTATATAGTTGTGTTTTTTTAGTGATCCTTTGAAGGATAGTTTTCCCCATAGTCCTGTGAAGTTCTTGTTGCCTTCTGGTTTTGTAAAGTACACCATCACTGCTTATATACACACCTAACATGTTAAGCAGATTTTTATGTTGTCTGCAGTTAGTCCAAAGAAGATGCCCTTAATATTGCAGAACATCAAGAAAGTATTAAAGGTATTTGTCAGGTTGTATTGATTGAGATAGCTAGACTTCTAATCTTATTCCTTTGTTTGCAGTGGTTTGCCATAGTAATCTATTATGGTTATCTCAATTTGCAGCCAAGTGGTTATATTCTTTTACGCGATTATGCAATTGGAGATTATGCTCAAGTAAGTCTCCTGATTTCCAATTCAAATCTTGCACTGTCCTTTGGCCTTATTTATACTTCTGTCAAATTATTTTCCACTAGTTTGTCTGTTTACATTATTTTTTCCCTGTGGGGTAAATTGGACTTGAACAATTAACCTCATGGTTATGGCTCATCATGTCAATTAAACGATGCTGACTTTCAGGCTTAGTGTTTATTTTATCATTTTGTCATCATTTTTTCTCACTTTATGCCTTGTGTGTACAAGGTTTGTGCCCCTTGGTGCCTTTAGCATATTACAAATCCAAAAAACAAGGAAGAAAAATTGAACTTCTGTTTTATAATATTTCTTCAGTTTTATTCTTCTTTGAAACTACTCTCTTAGCACTCTTTAGCTGTACTTTGCAATTGCACTCTAAATCAATGTTAAAATCACTCATAGAACAACATCACCAACTTTATCTTTCTTGTTATTATTGATAGTTTAATATTTCCTTGCTTCCCAGCAAAAAAAAAAAAAAATTGTTGAATCATCATGTCAAATAATTCCTAATGTTCAAAATATATACGGATGAATATTTGGCTTCTTTGCATGATGAATTCCAGAGAAAAAATCCCATACATTGCTATACAAAGAGACAGAAGTGAAAAATTCTTTTGTAGTACTGTTTCCCTCTTTTAATTTTTACTTGTGGCTGTTATTGTTTTTCTCTAAATCATTTTTACTTCTTCATTGAGTTATGGTGAATTGGGCTTCCTTATTCTCTTGTTATGTAACTCTGCTGGCCAAATTTTTAGATAGAGTTGCACAAGAGGAATCAGATGATTAGTGAGAACTACTATATTCGAAGAGATGGTACTGTAAGTATTTGATAGCCCTGGGTCATTGTTGCTCCTCTGATGGAATTATGTACTGTATATAGCTAGTTTTTAACAGTTTGCAGTTCTTCACTTCAGTGTGCTTTTTACTTCTCAGAAGAATTTTTGTCAACCTTGTTTATGAGTGCTGGCTTCAGCGTTGTACATATGGATATATACAGCAGACAAATTCAGAATCGTTCTCAGAATATAACTATGTGTCGGTAGGTTCAGCTCTAAATCATCATTTACATCTTAAATTTACCTTCCATTTTAATTTTATTTCCCCGTCCTGTAATCCTTGAATAGGTTGTCTGACTATAAGCTTCTGTGCATGCATTGGGAAGTCAATAAATTCTAGAGTTGATGGGAATGTGTTTGACTTTATCACCTATATAATTTTCATACTGCTTCTGTGACCTCTGAGAGTTAGAAGTCAAAATGGATATTACACAAAGGAACAGCAAAAATAAATAGGCAGATGAATTTTGTCCACTAAAAACTATGGACGTTTGACCGATAATTCAATAGGATAGATTCAGAAGACAACATAATGATTAGACATTTGGAAGAACTATGGAAAGACAATCCGTCGCAGTAATCCTTATGTTTACAATTGTAAAATGAATAATACAGCTGAAGATTTAAGTTTACACTCTCAAAAAGAAGGCGGCAAAAAAATTAGTTTAGTGATTGTCTATATCTTTCAGAACTTGGTTCTGATTCCTGATAAATCTTTAGTGTCATTTAATTTTATTATTTGTGGAAAATGATCATAGTTGCTGCTTTTTAAATCTGATTCCCTATCGGATGCCTTTTTGACCATAATCTGTACTGTTAGGCGATGGATACGAGCCACTTTCAGCCAGTTTGATTGTGGTGTTCCTCAATGATTTTTGGTGCTTTAATGGACCCAGGTATGGAAGCTTAACTTTCGAGACTTCCAAATTTTTGAATCTCTATTTTGACTTTTGGTTGCCTCCTAGTCCTAGGTTATGTGGTTGAAGGATGGACTCCCCCCAACCCAACCAAGATTGATAAGGTACTTGATAGCAAGGCAGTCAACACATTAGCAAGGATAGTGAAATACCCCACAAGGCCACGGCTTTCGAGATTGACTACATCATTTTCATCATCCATTTCATCAGAGGGAATACCTTTAGGAGATATCATTTTAGCCCTTTTTTGTCTCTTGTCATACTTTTCCAGTCAGATTTATTTCCTTGTAACTCTAGCTACAGGTGGATATGCGATTTGATTGTGAAAGGGGAATGTATGAACACACTGAGGGGAAATCAATTTATCTATCCTTTTGTGCTTGTATTTCAGATTTCGGGGGCATTCAGACACCATGTGGTAATGAAATCATGACTTGGGCATTTGAAATGAGTAGTATTTATGGATTTTAACTTCAACTTTTCTTGGTGAAAATGATGGTGGTACCTCTGTGAAGAATGATATGTGTTCACTTTTGAATACATTTTTGTCTCTAAAAGAACTACAGTTTTATAAGGTAAACAGCCTTTGCAAATATATATAATTCAGTCAGACACCCATTTAGTTTATTGGAGCATACTTACCAAGAACTTCAGAGTTTGAAGCTGAAGGACCTTAATTTTATCAACTGAGCATTATACACATGCAAGTTCACAATTTCTAAACTTGTTCTAATAAGGCGAGACCAAACCTGCATTTTCAACATCAAGTTTTGATACTTCGGTTTTCAGTTCTGGACTTGATTTGTAACCACCTTCTCCGAACACTGATGTACGCTGAATTTCCATTGGTCTACTGCGATTGCTTCTCCTTGTTTCCTGGTTAGACATATCAGAAAGTAGAATTGAGTCAGTGCCTGAAATTTTGGTTTATTAGGAAGAAGATAACTGCATGCTAGATGTGTAAGCAAATGAAATTTCAGTTCAGAAATTTCAAAATGGTAACCGACCTGACTAAATGGTGATCTCACTTGAAAATTTGGATTTTTGAAAGATGCCCCATATGTAATCCTTCCTCTGTTACTGGTTCCATTATCACACCCAAGATCACTAAGTCGTGCCAGTTTGGGCAATACCTCCAAACCAAGGTCTGGCCTGTCCTCCTTCCTCAGTTCACAACATTGTAAAGCCAGTTTAGCAAACGACAACGCCCCTTCGAAAGGCCAATCCATCACTGTTGGATCAAGCATCTCCAAAAATGTTCCTCTCTCAATTGCCTTCCCAACGTGGTGGGTCAAACCACTAGGAGGCTTTGCTGTAATAATTTGTAACAACATTATGCCCAATGAATATACATCTGATTTCACACCCAGCATCCCTGTTTGTTGATACTCCGGGTCAATGTAACAAAATGTCCCAGCCGCCGCTGTCATGTGATATTGAGTAACACTGTCAGACACAGATGGTGGAACCAACCGGGATAAACCAACGTCACTGATCTTGCTCACATAATTTCGGCCTAAAAGAATGTTGGCAGGTTTGAGGTCTCGATGCACCAAGGGCTGCGGCTTTGTTTGGTGAAGAAAAAGAAGAGCAGTGGCAATCTCAGCAGCTATTTTGAAACGCGTTCTCCATGGCATTGGGAGAGTGTTGTTTCTCCGGAAGATCCTGTCTTCTAAGCTGCCATTTTCCATGTATTCATAAACAAGGCATCCGTACTCAGGGCAGGCACCTAAAAGAAGAACCATATTTGGATGTCTCATGTAACTTAATACCTCAACCTGCATTGTGAAAATAACAGTAGAAGAGAAAGTTAGATAGTTAAGTTGGTGTTTGACACAGATAGGCATGAATACCTTTTTCAAAGTTGCCATCTTCAAATTTAAAGTTTGGTCAGAATAGGTCTCTACATAATCATGAAAAAAGGGTTTCCAGAGACCCTGGCATAATTGGAAAATCTATACAAATTAATGGCAAGGAGGGATTAAACTATTGTGCTACACTTTTGCTCTTTCTTTTACTTTATTTCGTTCATTATAAGTGCTTTTCCTATGAATCTCAGATAATTTCTTGGTACAGAGAATGAGCAGCAGTAGCAAAGGCTAGGGCCTTATGGTTGTTGTGAAGTGTCTGTTGGAAGGCAGTAGATGAACAAGTTTTAACAAGGCACTTTTGGCTTTTGATAAATAGAATTCAGGTCCTACCAACTAAGCGGGGTCAACAAAAATAGTGGAATAAGAAAATATTTTATTTTTGTGTGTACTTTTGAGTATTAGGAAAATCTACGAGGTCTGTTGGGAGAAAATATTCAGTGTAATGGGGATACTTTCATTGGCTTGTGATACCATGTCAGCAAAATGATATGGTATCTCCATTATCTCGTTTGGTGGAGAATGTAAAGAATAAGCATTTCTGCATATACTGAATCCAAGAAATACCAAGAACTACCTTAGGTAAGTTTTTTTTTTCCCCCTATGATTGATATCATTTCAGTTTTAATTCAACTTTTTCATCGGGCTAGAGCCTGAAAATGCTTCATTTTCCGCAACTAATTATTCCTTTCACAGCCATTATTGCTACATAACAAAAAGAAGCTCAGTCGTTAAACAATGATGGCATCAAGGTAATACTCCCAATGCCAGATGCTAGAAGCCTGATCAGAGTCAATAGCAAAAACAAATTTAATTGTTGTGATGATGACACCACCACCATAAGAGATTGTTCATAGATGTTGTGATCTCTTAGACATGATGTTTTTTTAGTGGGACAAAGTTCATTTGGTCGCATGCATAAGTAATTAAAAAGAAATTATCTCATTTTAGCTGTTGGAAACATGAGTTTGAGCTTGCAGACTTACTTTTTAAGTATGTTTTAGGGGGCCTTTTGGAAATAAAATGCACTTTCTTCATTTGCCCTTGATATACGTAGAAAGACTAAGAATATAAAGAGAGAAGAATAGGGAGGAAAACGGAATTAGCGTGAGAAACATGATAGTGTAGAAGATCTTTGCTGAAAAGGTTGAAGAGGATGGGCCTTACCATGGTAGTGGAACTTTATCCTCAACATAAAGTGGAATTGTTTAAAAAGAAGAAATTGACTTCAGAAACAAAAATTGAATATGAAGATGATGGAGTAACAACAATTGTCATGAAGAATCAAGTTACCGAGAAAAGAGCCCTTCTGAATATGCATTTGCTATTGCGAAAAGAAACAAAGAACAAGTAATACCTCTCGTTGAAATTGCCTTTGCCCTTGTGACATCTCCGCCCTTAAAACCTTAATGGCAACAGCCGTGTGGTCAAGAAAGGCTCTATAAACAGGTCCATATCCTCCTTCACCAATCTTCAATGAACTGGAGAAGTAGTTTGTTGCAATTTCAATATCTTCGATGGTGTATTTTCTATACTGAATTTCAGAGCGTGCCAACTTGTCCACAGCTTTCTTCCTCTCTTTTGCCTCATGTATAGCCTTCGTCTCTGCATTCTTTCGCTTCTGGACCTCCAATTCTGCTAGTTGTTGTGCCATCTGTGCCGCTTCAATGGCAGCCTTGGATTTCTTCTTTTCCCTCTCAGCCAAAGCCAATGCAGCCTCTTGGGCTTGTTTGGCTGCCTCTAACTTACTTGCCTCCTCTGTCTTCAATTGATCAATCTCTCTTACCTAGGAACACAATACAAGCGATTGGTAGCAGCATTTGGAAAGGCTTATTGTAAGATAATTTCCATGTATATAAGCAACATCGATATGGTTCAAGTCAAGATCTTACCTTTTCTTTAGAAGTGATTGCTTCTTTGCAAGCTAAATTGTACATATCCATAGTTTGCTTCAATTCCAGTTTTAATCTCCTCATTTCAGCCTCTAGCTCCCTCTGTAAAATGAAGGTATGCATGTTACTCTGGTATAAAAAAACTGTTAAGACTACAGGTCATGACCCTATCTTTTTTGCACACAAGTGTGTTTTTATTTCAGTCTTCTTATTGGCAGCCAGGAAAAAAAGACAAAGCAATTAAAGCATAGAGTATAGGGAATTTTATAGCAATAGTATATGTTTCTATTTTACTAACTTTGAAACATATTCGCCTCTGTGTTAAAAAGTTGGGTTTTATCCCTTCAATCAGATGAACAGAACAAGATACTTTCCAGATCAAGTTAATGTTGGTTGCCCTCAGATTGGATGAACAGTTCCTACGTGCCACTGAATGACACCCGGTAATAGCAAAGTTCTGTTATATGCACTAGAGACTAGAAATTACTGCAAAACTCTTTTGTATTCTTGGACATAGCATGAATATTTAATCAGTCTGTTTTGATCTAAATAACAAATTGCAATGAGTTTCTCACCACATTGCATTTGTGCTATCTAGTTTTCTTCCCCTGAAACTGCTCTAAAGAAAGACATTAGAATCGTGAAAAATGTCTTGACTTATATTTTAGCAGGAGTGCCATTTCAATTCGAGTACCAACTAAAACACATACTTGACCCAAATTTAGTAAAATAGCTAATAACCAAAAAAAATATACCACTACTCATTGATCAGGATCATTCAATCAGGGTGCTCAGTTTTGTTTATTAGACTATAATCATCTGATCTGTAACTAAGCAACACAGCACCATTCTCTTTTTGGATAATGACCCTCCTTGATTTTTGTTTATATCTTGTAACCACACAATTTTCCACTGTATTGAACTTACTGAGGGTGGGGAGGAGACAGAGCTCCTGGAAACATCTGATCTGCGGGATATGTCTAAATTTTTGATGGACAATTCAGTTGATTGAAAACTAGGCAATCCTAAAAAATCACTGACGTCTGAAGTGGAATTTTGATGGGATGAACTCCCTTTGGCGGGAACCCCCAGATCAAGATTGCTCATTGGATGTTGGGGTGAAGAAATCATGCTGCTCATTGGAATTTGGGGTGAAACCATAGTGCTGCTGGGGAGACACTCATGTGGAGTTAATTGTAGAAAATCACTGCTCCTGTCAAATGATATTCTCTTGGAGCCTCCATTCTTCCAACTCCTGCGGCTAGAACTTCTGTAATGGGAGGCAAATAACAAAACATGAGAAACATAGGCATTCTAATCTGTAAGGATTTCTTGGGACTTCTGGTTTAAAATTTGGCCTCTGGATAACTTGGTCTTACTGTAGGATTAGCATCTGTATTTAGTTTATGCACTTTCGCCAAATTTTACTACCACAACCTGGAATCTTGAACAAGGAACTTTTTCCTCATTTCCCTGCCTTTAGGCATGAGTAGTTGGAGGGATAGTCATTATAGGTACCATTCTCTAAAAAGTTATTATTATCTACTTTAAAAAAGTATATTGACTTACCGATTTAAATCTCCAAAGTATGGGGTATCTGCCGAAAATCCTGTTTGAGATGGTTGTTTGGAACTAGCTTCGCTACCTGGTGTAGAAGTTTGGCTAGCTGACCTCACATTCTGAGATTTTCCTTTTGATATAACGTACACTGAACAAAAGTCTGGCACTGTTTTGCACAAACTAGTTGGCACATCTGCATTTCTAAATGCTCTGTATAGAAACAACAAAATTAGTATCATTAGAAGGAAAAAAGGAACGGGAATTATTAACCTGGAATCAAGTCACAGCGCATTGGGATTCATAGTGTTTTCTCCAAGAAACAAGAAAAATGTTGTAGATAGAGAGGTTCTGTGCTACACGTTAATTTATTATACCTCTTCATCTAGGAAGCACTGACACTACTAAGAGGATGCCGTGTCTATGTCGGACACATAATCCTCGGACACTCTAATTGATATGTCCTAAATTTTTGTTTATTTACTTTTCAGTAGACACCCTTAGGACATGCAAGAGACACGTATCCATCACTTAAATGCATATAAAACACATTGCAAGTTTAAAATGTAACCTTGTTTTCGTGATGTTTTAAGTTAAATGATGATTAAATTATGGATTGAATGGTGTTTTCATGTTAAATTAATATTATTTTTTCATATTTTTTATGGCTTGTGGATGTTACTTTCAGATATAAAGCAAATAAAATATATAAGACACATAATTTTTGTTGTATACCTGCTGTGTCCGTGTCCGTATCTATAACCTTGTCAGTGTCCATGTTTCTTAGCTCTTAATAATACAGTTAATAATACAAGGTAGGTGATGTTGTTGGAGCCCAAATTTAAATGCAAAAAGATTAACAAGAATTAGTTACAAGTCCTGCTCTTACTTTTCCCACTCCTAGCAACTGGTAAGCAATAAGTGCAGCATGTGCACCCCCTAGTTGAAATCCTGAAAGACAACAAGCGTCTGTGTGTGTGTGTGTGTGAGAAGGAGAGGGGGGGAAGAGAGAGAGACCTTGTTAGAGCACTGTGGTTTGAAGCACCAAGGACCATAGTGCTGATGGAGTTGTTATGGATAAAATCAACTAGTGCACTTGAAATATCAATGTCGTGGAGGACCACCTCCTTCGCTCGAACCTGAAATTATCATTCGCATGAAATCAGACATTGTTGATCTGTATGACAATGATGCAAAAATTTGCAGGTTTTAGTGGAAAGTTGGCCACTTCTATTGCTCTACTTGTCTAACTCTACTAAGAGCTTTCATTTTTCTTTTTAAGCCTTCATCCTGCTATTTTATGCATAAACCAAACTAATTTCTGAGAGGCCATGCATGGTGCAGTCCATCAAGTTTGTGGTCCAAATGAATTCAAGTATTTCACAAATTGGCATGAGATTGTTAACTTCAATCCCATAGAGTTTATCAGGTAAGAATGTAATTTTAGCCACTAGGAATGGAAAAAGCATTTCCTGGTGCTGAAATTTTGGCATGGGGTCCCCATTTGCGACCCTACACAGTTCAAGTGGATGTGTGTTCCCAAAAACATGCGAGGTGAAGGATTAAATGAATAGCTCACCGTGAGCATACAACTATGTTCAACTTCTCAAAAGGATTTTATTATGATGTCTCCTGCTGAGGAGACTTTAGTGTGTTTATGAACCTTGTGAACTGACTGAAAAGGGAAAAAGTCAGTCTGAAGTAATTTGTTGCCTATGTGCATGATATACTAGGAGTAAGGTTCATATGATTACCCCTTTGCGAGCACAGAATCCACGATAATGAAGGAAGAACTGTTGCATTTCATTTTCTGTTGGTGCACAGCCTCTTTTAGGGACGTCATCCCCTACAAAACAGATCCAGATGAAACATATTAAAGAGGGGAGAGGAAGAAAGATGATGAAGAAAATGAAAGAAGTGATAACTTTTTTTTGGTAAGTAAGATATGATTTCATTACCAAAAAATAAGAATATAAACGAAAGCTCAAGAAACAACCCCAAGGGACAAACAAATGCATGCTCAAGGGCCTAGCGCACACACCTAAAAGGCAACACCACACCCTAGCCTACTACATAAAGGAAATCCTCTCACACAGTGTGATAACCACAACACAGTGATCTTGGTTTGATTATGATCGCCAATTAAGACGCACCTGTAATTAATGTATGACATGAATAGATTATGTGAATCATAATTGCTGAACGGGCATTAGTTCATACGTCTAATATGCGTTGCGCATTATTTGATATTTCACAGGATTCTAAATGACATTTTCTTCTGTGAATCCTGTTTGGGCATTCAATGCTAAACATCTTTGATGTACTGACTGTCAAGAACATAATTTTTGTAAGTTATCCATACATATTGTATGATAAGATGGTCTATTTAGTTGGTTCCACACCATGTATAAATTCAGTGGTTTGCATATTTAAATCCCCCCTGTTGTGTTTAGGATATTGTTACCAAAAAAAATTGTACAGATTCACAGCCATTAAAAAGAACAAAACTCATTGTCACAAATGATATCTTCAAATTCTAAGTCAAAGACAATGGAGCGATTCGATTTTCATAGAAAATGAGACATCGACAATGGTAGCGATGATGAAAGAGAGAGGTACCTACTAGATTGCAAGCTTTGGATCCTGACATGAACAAGAATGACATTCGCGTTCCTCTTCAAGAGGTTGTCCACGGCCCATCTGACAGCAAATTGGCTGTTCTTGTCTCTATCAATTGCAACGGCTATGGTGGCAGTGCCTTCTTCCGAATTACGAGATGCTGTTAAGGACGACGATAATGACGAGGAAGCCATATTAAAATGCCTGGAATGGTGATGTAAGCATCCACCTCCACCGCCACCACTACCGCCGCCACCACCGCCACCGTCACCAGTGCAATTGCCCTAAACACAGGCAATGCACCACCACTGACGCCGCCAACACCACCGCGACGATAACCAAAAAACGAAATAAAATTGGGAATCTTTCCCTTTCTATTTCTCCTCCTAACATAACATTCGGTTCCTCCATTTCTATCTTGGTGTTCTTCTTATCTATTTGATAGCTAAATTTGGCCTCCATGTACAGTTCTGTGTATACTATATTGAATGCGGGCAATGCTAGCAACAGGCGTTTCGTCAATCGCTTTTGGACCGTCACGCTATGAGGTTGTCATGTGGTTGCCATGTGTCCATTCCCTTTCCTTCTTGAAATGGCAACCGAATGAAAAAAATAAGCGTTACCGCACAATTTTACATCAATTATTGAAATATGATATAAAAAATAATAAAAATACTGAAATTACATTTATTTTACCATTTGAAAGATGGCTCAAAAGCGGAGTTTATAATAGAAAAACCCGTGGAACTTTTACAATAGAAAAGAATGCTATTATAAAGGACGTGTCTTCCCGTCTCTCTCCCTTTCTAAAGCTACTGGCAACTCCTTTTCTAGCCGAACCCGCACAAAAGCCCCCCCGGCGGCAAAACCATCACCCATGGTATCACGGACGTGAATTAGGTTGTGGGTTGTATCAAATAATTTAGTCAAAGAGGTACCTCGCAAGTTAAGTCAATACAAACACTAAAAAATGTATAAGTGAACAAATTTAAAATAAATGACACATAATTTACAAGCAACAAGGTTATTTTTATTGCAATAACAAGTAATTTTATACTACAATTAAGTAGAGTGTTTAAATAACTAACAACCGACAAGTTAGAAACTTGGACTCATCTTACTATCATCTCCTATATATACTTTTTAAGCTATTTTAAAAGTGATATAATAAAACGTGACACTACCTCAAGGAGTCATAATAGGTTTACAAAAATATTTAGTAGGAATTTGACAAAGTCTTTTTACATACATTTATATATGACTCAAAATTAATTTTTTAGCCCTTCGAAAAAATTACAACACCTCTACTCGATAGGATTACAACATAACAAACTTAGATGTCATACACCTTAATAAGAGAAAATCTACGCATGTATCTAACATTAAATTTACATTTCTAGAGTATATACAATATGTACAGATATAATAAAATTGATACAAAACTAAAAAATAAAGACATAAACCCAACCTTAAAGTATAGCTCGTGACACATGGCAGTCACTCCCTTCACTTTCCCCTCTCATCCTCTATTTTTGTCGCTGAAATAAAACCCACAGCTCTCACTCTCTCTCAAAAAATTTCCCTCATCTAAACCCTTCTCTCTCTAAAAATATAGCGGAGGGGTCCTCCAAATGACAGTCGTCCGCCCTTACCCACCTCTTTGACCGATTACACCCACCAACATGCCTGTACACCATCGCCACTGCCTCCACCCTCAGTGCTGTCCATCATCGTCCATGAACCCATCTTCCTTCACCTGTAACGGCACCACCACCGCCTCATCATCACCATTGCACCTTCCACCACCTGCCAAAGAACCATATCTTACATTCTTCTTTCTTATTCCCTCCTGCAATCACCAGCTCCATCATAATCTCCGAAAGTGGAGACCTACCTGCCAAACCACCCCTCTCTCTAACTAAATCACCACAATCCAGCCAAGATCCCCTTAAGTAACTCAACCTATTTATAATTGCTATTTTCCTAACTCTCTCAAGTCCAGAATATTGGTCACGCAGCTTAAAGAATTAGTATTTTAAATACGTTAGCACAAATTCATGACTTGATAAGCTTTCTCACTGAACTTACACATTTGTGTACCTATTGATGCCTAGGTTTTTTTCAATCGGGATTCATGGAGTTCGCCTTTTATATTGGGATAACAGTGTCTAGGCTTTCTTTTCATTTCAGATTTTTGAATGAAAGACAAAGTGAAAGGTGAAGTAGCCATTAATGAAGGGTGGTAGTGTTGACGAGAAGTGGGAAAGTGGAGAGGGAGGAGAGAGAGAGACTGACTAGAAGGATGGAAATACGGAATGAGGAGAGAGAGGGAGAGGGGATGAAGACCTGTCAGTGACAAGAAAGTAGTTATTTTTTAAATTGGTAAAAATTAAAAGTAAAAAAATATTTTTGTCATTTTATTTTGTCTAGCCTAACCTGTTTTAATCGGTTCCGGTTTCTCTTGCTTTAGTCGGTCCCGGTTTCTCTTACCTACTGAGTAGTTACGTGTCAACTAAGTGGCTCGGATGGTCCAAAGGCGATTGATGAAACGCCCGTTGCTAGCAATGCCCATAGAATGGAGGCAAACTCGCTTTTGACTTGGGGTTGGCTTATACAATTTGAATCTTCTTTTCCCCAAACTAAGGTTTCATACTTGTGAAACGAGAAATGAAAGAAAGGAAAAGAAAATGGGAGGTAGGGGTTTTTGCAAAGAAAAGTGAAAAAAAATTATTTTTATTTTGTTTGAAATTTAAATGAATAAAAAAGAAAAATAAGAGGACAATCATTGAAATAGAAAGAAGAAAAATAACTTCCTCTCTCATTTCACTTTTATTTCTTTTCTCTTTATTTCTAAATTAGAAACTAAAGAAGGTATGCAAGTTTCTTTTTTTTCTTTTTTGTCTTTTCTAAAGTGTCGAACATATTGTAATTCTTTACTGCTTATGACTATCTATTCATAGAGCATCAGAGGCTCTCTAGTTTGGCTTGTTAGGTATTTTATTTTTAGTTAGTCAAGTCTTTAAAAATTCATTTTCAAGATTTTAGCTATCCCACTAGTTAAATTAGTTAAGTTCATTTTGGTTTTTCAAATGTAAAGAGTTACTATTCAACTCTCTAAAGAATATGAGGTGAATCAACAACCTAGTGTCACGGCCCGCCAAATTGGAGCACCATAGAGGCCCATTCGAATATCAAAATGGCAACACAATTTCAGACATGAGCATTATAGAAAATTCTAGAGAATACTATGAGATTCTAGAATATTCTGGAAGGGGGAAAAACTTCTAGAATATTGGAGAAGGTTCTAGAATGTTGCAGAACATTCTAGAAGGTATGAAATATTATAAGGTTCTAGAACCTTCCACATAAAGAGGCCATGCAAGTCTAGAATCTTCTAGGCTTCTCTTGGACATTCTAAAATATGGGCTTAATTGGAGACATTCTAGAGAGTTCTACACAATTATAAATATTAGGAAAGTGTAAAAATTTTCTAGAATATGGTAGAAGCTTCTAGCCTTGTAAACATCTTGGAGGGTTTTCTAGAATATTCTAGGATATGAAGAGATTTCCTAGAAGATTGTAAATATCTAGATATTTAGGAAAAGAATTCTAAAATCGTTCATTTGAGGAGGTGGATAGCTATAAATACGGGGAGACCCTTATTTGTAAGAATCAAGTGAAAATCAAGTTGTGAATACAAAGTAAAGTATTCTCCAAGCTCTCTTCTCAAGTACTCTCTTATTCTTAACTCTTATCTTTCAATATTTTTAAGGCTTACTTAGCTTCTTCAAGGATGAAGTTAGTTAAAGTCGCACGGGCTGACGGTGTCGGAAATTCAAGCCAGTGACACTAGGAAGAATAATCTGATTCTCAAGTGAAATGAGAGTTATATTTAGCAAAAAATTAACAAATTAGTAAAGAGTGGGACTAAATAATCTATCTATATTATAAAGGGAAAAGTATAGTAAGTTTCAAAGTTGTATAGACAATTTCAATTTCAAAAAAATTCTTACTAAATGACATAATTA
Organism: Euryodendron excelsum; assembly: GCA_033060915.1. Taxonomy (NCBI): domain Eukaryota; kingdom Viridiplantae; phylum Streptophyta; class Magnoliopsida; order Ericales; family Pentaphylacaceae; genus Euryodendron; species Euryodendron excelsum. Next base: position 37,213,003 of record CM065394.1, read on the forward strand.
CTTTAACACAAATGCTTCTTACATTTAAATTGTAGAACTGCAACGGTTTTTATTATGTAATTATTGTGTAAATATTACACGTATATGGTGTATTCATCCATCTCTAGTAATCATAATGGAAATACACGGAAAAAAAAAAATCATAACCATAAATGGTTTTGAGTTCGCATCCTCACACCTAACTGAGGGTTATAGCGTCCTATGCAAAATGCCACCAGAATTATCTACACATTGTCAAACACTCACAAGACCAAAAATTCAAGAGAAATGCTAGCTTCAAACATATGTTGGAGCACTTGCACACCTAACGCTCCCACATCAGTTGGTTAGTAACAAGATGACCAAGTCACCAAAGATCCAAGAGGAATGCTAGTTTCAGGCACTTGTTTGAACACTTACGCACCGGACACCCTACCAAAAATTCAAGAGGGATGCTAGCTCCGATCTATGACGCTCCTTTCCTTTTTTCTTTTATGTCAAGGGAAAAACGAAGAAAATAAGTAACTAATGTTAGGAGAAATATGAAGAAAATAAGTAACTAAGTTATGGTAAAACAATTTAATGGGAATAAATAAAATACTCTTATGTATTGTGTATGGGCTCAGACATTCCGAATTACATGACTAAAAAGAAGAGGAAGAAGAAGGCACTTCGTGCAAAACTAGCATCATTAGTCAGCGAATGTAGCACAAATTTTTTTTTTATTTCCTAGATTTCATTAATAAAAATTTAATATTCTTAAAAATTTTAGAAGACAATTTTGACATTTTACTAAAAATGTCAAAAAAAGCTAATTAAATAAAACAACAACAACTACTTAAACAATAAACAATGTTGCCTATATCTTACAAAATTTTTGTATGAAACTCCACTAGAATAATGATGTAGTAATAATTTTAAATTGTAAATTTAAAGAACGGGTGTTTTAATTTGGAGTAAAAGAGTAATAGAGAGTCATATACTTCTGTGTAAAATTTTGTTCGTACGATATTAGGAAAAACAAGGTTTGACTATCTAGTAAGCTGTTACATTGAGCACTAGACTAAAATATCATGTTTGGAAGAAAAGAAATACAAAGAATCTCATCAAAACATAGAAGGAATATACCACCCCCATTCTCAAATAGTTTTTTGTTTGGTTGCTGGGAATTGAAAACCTTTTAAAAGTGGGAACGTATGAGTCATTTACCGACAAATGGTTACTACTGTACAGAAAACAAATGTCTATTGAGACCAAACGTACAAGAAAGTAAAACGGTGACGACGGCGTTTGGTTTACCTTGTACGCAGGTAGAAAACTGGAGTATTGCCCGTGTCGTTGCGACGAAGAGAGCAGTGGGCGTGTGAAAACAGCGCTTCTCGCCGGAAGCTGCTTTTTCTTTTTTCATCGTCCCTTGTTGTCCACCAGCTTCTTTCTTGTTTTGGCTCTTTCCGTTACCAGAGGCAATCTTTCTCTCTCTCTCTCTCTCTCTCTCTCTCTCGGTTGGGTAAGAATGGAATATCTGGGTTTTTTTATTTATGAATATTTCTTGTTACATGCTTAATTTGCACTACTCGTTAGACATCGGAGCTGTTCTTTCTTGATATAAAGTGATTCCGATTCAACTTTTGGTGGGTTTTGGCTAAATTCCTGTTCTTAGACTTATGCTTACTTGTTTTTGTGTGGGTGTGTTATGGTAACTTTCTAATTTGATTTTCAATTAGGAACGAGGGTTTTGTGAAATGTTTTTAATTAGAGATTTTTTTTTTTTTTTTTATTGGGTTCAGAGTTGCATAAATCTTTGTTGTTTGTTTTGAATGTTTGGTTTGGGGGTTTGGGAAGGTATGTAGTAGTTTCAATATTAAAATTACAAAACTAGATTCATTTTTCTTTACTTGTTAGGGATGTGAATGCTGGCTTTGATTGAATTAGCATTGGTTCATACTTGAACTGATTCGTGAGCGGATGCTGTTAATTATATACTCTTCTTCTGTAGAATTATATGAGGTTTCCCTGAGTTCCTTAATAAGTTGGGTGTTCATATCATCAGCTTGTGAGAAAGGCACTTTGGAGTCTCCTGTTGAGGGTTTTGCTAATGTGTGTTAAATTTCGGCATAGAACTTCTGTTCACATCTTCAATGTTGAGGAACCATAAAACTTGTAATGTGTTTGCCTCTTGCCATCTTTGCCTCGTTCCCCACCTCCAGCAGATCAAGGGAAGCCTCTATTTCCCAAAAGTTTCTCCGTGGTCACTTCCTATACAGTTTCATGCTTCAACTGCGTTTTAGGGGCTTACGAGAATGGTGAGTTTTTGACCAGCCATCTCTCTTGTTGTCTCCAACATTTAAACCAACACATGAGACTTCTGGATTGTTATTTCTTGGTGGGAGTCATCAGATTTTAATCAATTCTTTCTTTTATAGGAGTGAAAATTGACTCCACTGATCATAACGTGGGACTTTGTGTACGTAGGTTCATTCCTTTTATTATTGGAGTGGAATTTAGGACCAACCGGTCATGATGTCGGACTTCCAGAAACATTGATCCATTCCCCATCATTGTAGCCCTAGTCTCTCATGACATTTTTGGCCAATCAATTTTAGTTGCAAGCCAGCGAAGAGGGTTTCTTTGTACTGACTCCACTCTCCCCTGTAGGGTACAAATGCCAAGTTTTTAGGTCGACTGACTCCTTCAGTGAAAACAAATTTCTTTACTCTGAACAGTATTCTCTTTCCATATTCAAGTTTTCATTTGATATTGGACAGATATGATCACCTGGGACACTCTGCTTGATTGATTTTCTTCATTGCAACATCAAAAGGCTGCCATTCTTCGGTGGTTAGGTTGTTCAATTGGTGGCTTATGGGGATGGTACAAGTTGCAAGAGACATCATTGTAAATGAAATTACCTAACATCATTTACCAATTAGAGTCTATTCCCAAGTAATATAATATCCTGTTCTTCGTGCGAATTCTGCCTTAGTTTTTAAATAAAAATGTTCACTGTCTATGTCTTCCATTGCTTATGTTTTCTTGTCTTCTTATAACCCTTTCCTCTTCATACAAGACTCATTTTATATACTAATGTGGATATAGTCTAAATGAGCTTTCCTTTTTATGTTTTCGGTTTCTTGATTTTGGGAAACTTATATCATCCTTGTATCAATACAAAAGTTGCTATAATTTGTTATATTTCATGTAACAGGTGCTATAAAGGAATCCGAAGAGCTCACGACACAATCTAATTCCATACTTTTTGGACTCATGGATCAGAGTACTTAACTTGCCTTGATATATAGTTTTAATTGCACCATTTGTTATAGACTATTGCTTGCCTACAGTACTAATTTTCTTGAACATCTCAAGGACTCATCTTGAAAGTTGCACCCGAATAACATTTTCTTATAGGAGCACCCTAAAAAATTTATGCCTCTGTATGGGCAATGGGTTGCATGCAACCTCTCTTGGAGACTGGGTAGTGATAGACACAACATTTTTATTTTGAATAGAAGTTCTGGTAATAGGCACAAATCTGACTTCAAATGCTCAGTTAGAATGGTTGGCAATGGAAAAGCCATTACTAAGTTTAATTGATGAACACAGGGCTATCAACAGATGTCAAGGAGCATCAGAATGGCAACTATACCCTTATAAGAGATGTGGAGGATAACCAATTGGGAAGGTTTGACAAACCCCTTCCTTGCTGTGGCTGTGGAATAGGCTGGTTCTCGTGAGTTTCCCACAACTTGTATTCTTCTTCTTCTCGTATGAGTTTATGTTCGTTTCGCAGTTTTTTGCTAGGGTTTGTCTTTCCAGTGATGTGGTGGTACTTTGCCACAATTCTCCTCTTCTTCTCATATGCGTATATGTTCCTTTTGCAGTTTTTTGCTAGGGTTTGTGTTTCCAGTGATGTGGTACTTTGCCACAATTCTCTACTTGGCGAAATACTACCACAAGGATCCCCGGGAGCGAGCAGGACTTGCTGCTAATGCAGTTGTTGTAAGTGCCTTGTTCATGTTTGTTTTCTCATAACTGGATTTTTTTTCCCCGATTTTGGGGTTGGGGAATTACCTTCCATTATTGACCCGTGCAACAAGTCCACTATATGTCAGTAGTCAATAATTTTCTTACTGCACACACATACACATTGGCACCGTTGTCTTGGCCCAGTGGTTTTGTGCTCACTTTGGAGCAGAAGTCATGGGTTTAAATCCCATCCTATGTGAGAACACACATGCACATTTAGGAGTTCATATTTTTGCTGCTAATCTTACCTAATCCGGTGCTTCAATGTTCTGATCTCTACTTCTATAAATTATGCTTTTTATAGTGATATTTATGACTCACCCTTATTATTGGAATTGAATAGGAAGGAGTAAAACACAAGTAGGACAAGATATTCTTCTAGGATTCTGATAACTATCAGTAGATTTTCTGTTCTTACTTTGAAGATGATGTTGAAAGTTCACATATTTTTATTCGCATTTCTCTACCTCAGCACTTGCTTTTTGGATGATGTAATATCCCTTTATTTCATGGAAACACCTCGGAGTCCAAATAGTACTGTTGACATGGCATGCTTCTACGGGTTATTGCATGAATTTCAATAATGTAACACAAATAATGGGTTCCCTTTCATCCATCCTTTTTCTTATGTTAATACCAATATGATATGACTGTTGCAGGCTGTTATTTTTACAATAGCAGTGCTGATTACGATAGCTGTTATCCTCTTATAGTCCTTGTTGCTGTGATCTGCTTGTGTTATTACTCTCTCTGTGGTCTTAGACGGAGAAAATTGTGAGCTGATCGCCATGTAAGTAAAGCCAGGAAGAAAATTGGTGTCACAGAAGGATTGTCAATCTGAGAGATAGATATCCTTGGGGCGCCCTCGAAATGTTGTACATAATGCATACTGTATATCATAGAACTAATGTTTTTGAGTTCCATTCACTGGGATGTTTATATATTGGTAACTCATGTACAAAACTTGGTATAGAGATCTTTCTCATTTCCCAAATATCTAATTTCAATTGCGTTTGGAAGTGGCATGAAGGAAGACCGATGTTGTAGTTCTGTACTTTCTTTGCTATAATTCGAACAAGGCTATTGGTTACTTGACTCTTTGTTTGGAAGAAAACCCGATGGAGTTCTGTTAATTTAGATAAAGATAGCTGTAATGTAATTCCTAAATCTATAAGGCTGCAGCTATCACAAATAATTCAAACATTGGAGTAAGAAGTCCTGATCTTGGAGAGGGCAATGGAATTGCCTTCAATTTGCTGGCAGATTATGCCAAAACTATTTTGCTAGTACCCCTTTTGAGTAGCTGCCTTGCTAGATGAGGGTTGCATGTTGTTGTGGGCTAGAGGCCATTGCTTAGTTTTGTGGTTGTAATCACATATCAAGTGTTGCGCTTGTGCCTCAGGGGAGGCTAGTCAATTATTGTACCTAAGGAAAAGGAAAAGGAAATACATAGACATTTCCTAATAACAATGTGATGGGATCAAATATTTATTGTCATCTATGGACACGAACAATAAAGAGGAACGAGAGAAGCATGGTTTTTGCACTCAATTTTTTTTTATTGTCTTTTACCCTCAACTTCTCTTGATAACTAAAAAATAATTTCATTGCTCATCTCTTTTCCTTCTCCTTTAACAAAACAGTGATCCAAAGTCCAAACACATTCTTAATGAAAGATGATTAATTTGGGTATTAGGATATTCCTAATGGGAGTTACTTGAGTATACTTAGGCTCCATTTGGAATTCGAATTTTTGGTAGGAAAAAAAAATGTGAAAGAAAAATGAATAAAAAAAAGTATTTTTTTTACTTTTCATTTACATGTTTTTTTTTCTTTGCTTTTTTCACCTAAAATTCGAATTCCAAACAAAGTGTTAAAAGAAAGTGATACTTTTGAAAAGTTCATGTGCATTTCACAAATAGAAACTACTCCTCCAAATGTTACTATATTGCTCTATTATGCAAATTAGCATTTCATTTTTTTAATTTTTGGGGTATTGAATTTTCACTCTCTCTGGTGTATGGAATTTAGTCTAAACTAACCATTGTTAATTAAAGAAGTCGGTATTTAAATTAAAAGTTTATAAAAATATATAAAAAATAATAATAATGATAATGTCAATGAAAGAAACATCCATAAGAAAACTAAAAGCCAAGGAAGCTTGTAAAGAATTAATCCAAACAAAGCATAAGAATAGTGTTCGATTTCAACTTTTTAAAGTTTTGAAGCTTGGAAAAAAAGCAAGACGCAGTTGTCTACTCCGCGTCTTAATACATTATTTATTTATTTTTGCCTCTTTTCTTTCGTTCTTGCCTGTCTCTGTCTTTCTTTTAGCTTTAGGCAAAGGCAGCCACCCAAATTTTTTAGAATTAGATGTTATAAGAAGATCTAATGAGTGCCTTACGCGGAATGTATGACAGTTCATGTTTTAAGCTGGTCTGAAATTTTTTTATTAATAAGAAACTGAAAACAATGTAATGGTGCTATTTTCACTGATAATTTGGGTGGTTAAAATTAGACCAACTGGGCTACTGTAATTGGTCAGAGTCTTTTTTCTTATTTTGAGAGATTAAGGGAGTCACACTTGTCACCGTTAAAAATGCTCAAATTTTTATTTATTTATTTTAGACAAGTGTGTAAAAACTCCTAATAAGTTTTGCTCAATTGAGAATGAGCGAAAAGTAAGAATGTATTGTTTATGCAATGTTAGCACTACTCAAGTTCAAGTTCTCTATACCATAAAGCATTATTGGAAGAAAACCGTTACACTGGTGTGAATACTATGAGAAGACCTATCTTTTGGGCGATTCGTGCTTAATTTGAGATTGACGAATTGTGTGTGTTTGCGAGCTTTCAAGTGAATTTACTATAAATGGTATCTCTTTTAGTTAAAATTGGTGAATTACGCGTATTTGCTAATCCCGGAAGGAGTTTACTCTCTCGAGATGGATCTAAAAGGCTCTGCCTTGAATTGGTTGTTTTGTGAAATAAAAAAAATAAAAAAGAAATTCTCTTCACCTTGAATTTGTTCATGACACAACATACTATAAAAAAATCAAATTAACACACCCCTAAAACATGGTCAACTTTGGACAGTTGTTTAGGGCAATACAGGGGGTTCTGGTTTTATAGCTGGACAACCATGTGATGGTTGTAATATTCTTGGATATAATTCATATTTCTTTCATGCAACAAAGGACAAAGGCCAAGGACCCCACCTTATGATTTAATCATTAACATCATCTCTCCATTTCCCAGCATTTTAACCATATCTTAATCCACCATAAATGCCTCATTTACAAGCAAAACCACCCCCAACCCCTGCAGCTAAAGCAAAAGCAAATCAAAGGGTTGTCTCCAAAAGCAAACCAAACTCTTACCTAAAATTATGGAAGAAAATGGGGATGACTTGACTCCATTTTGGCTACAAAGCTCCACCAATCTCCGCCGTCGCCGCCGCTCTTTCTTTCTCAGCTCCGGCGTGCTGGTCTTCGTCTTATGTGCAACTGCAATTCTTTTCATATTCGTCATCATTCCTTCAGTTCTATCTTTAACTTCTCAAATTTTTAGACCAAACCTGGTGAAGAAAAGCTGGGACTCGCTCAATGTCATTCTGGTTCTCGTCGCTTTAGTCTTTGGATTTCTCAGTAGAAACGTGAACCGTGATACGAGTCTCGATGAAGATCATCAGACTGTTTCTAACATCAGAAATGAGGTCCAAAAGTCAAATCCATCAACACCGCATCAATGGTATGAGTATTCAGATCGGACGGTGTATAGTTCCTCGGCCACGGGTGGGTTGAGGAGGACTTACAGCTCATACCCAGATCTACGTGAAGTGTCGCCATGGGACACCACCGATGATCGGCGGCGGTTTTCCGATGATACACGAGTGGATGCTTACCGGTCTTCGGACTCCGATCAACTTCATCGTCGACGGAGTTGGAAACGAGTCGAAGAAGAAGACGAAGGCTCTGATCGTAGCAAGACTATTCATGTCGATACATTTGTGACTCGTCCCATAGAAGTTCCATTTATTCCGGCAACCCCAGCTTCTCCTCCGCTGCCGCCGTCACCTCTCCCGCCACAATCGCCGCCGCGACCAGTTGTAAAACGGAAGCCAAGGCAAACATATGAGAGTAATGCGCATAAAGAGAAAAGAAACGAGCAAGTGAAGAATGATTCAGAACCCTCGAAATCACTGACATCACGAACGGTACCACCTCCGCCACCGCCGCCGCCGCCGTCGATATATTCGGAGAAGAAGAGCAGCAAGAGTGATAGAAAAAGAGGAGGCGCAAATGCAACCAAAGACTTCCTGACCTCACTCTACCATCAGAGCAAGAAGAAAAAGAAGCAAAGGCAAAGAAGTGTCAATAATTTCGAAACTCTACTTCAACCTCAAGCTGCTCCTCTTCATTCACTACCACCACCATCGCCACCGCCACCTCCGCCGCTGCCGCCACCACCTTCCGTTTTGCATAATTTATTCTCATCTAAAAAAGGAAAGAGCAAAAAATTTATCTCAATTCCACCACCACCACCTCCGCCACCGGTTACGGCGGCGAGTGCCTCAAAATCTAGGGCCCAAATTTCATCGATCACTGCCCATATACCTCCATTGCCAGTTAAGATAAACACTTTCAACAGCGTAGAAGAGAACTCCAACAGCGGCGGGGAATCACCGTTGACTGGCTGCGAGTCGCCATTGATTCCAATACCTCCACCGCCGCCGCCGCCACCCTTCAAAATGCCGAGCTGGAAGTTTGTGGTGCAGGGTGATTACGTTAAGATAGGGAGCATGAACAGCTCGCGTAGCGGATCTCCGGATCTAGACGACCCTGAGTCTCCGATGTCCAGTGAGTCAGGTGAAACGACGATCGCCGTGGAAGTCGGCGGCGATGCGGTGGCGCCACAGCCACTGTTCTGTCCGAGCCCGGACGTCAACTCCAAAGCCGATATGTTCATTGCCAGGTTCAGGGCTGGGCTGAAGCTTCAGAAGATCAACTCTATGAAACAAAAGCAAGGGCTAGGTTTGTCTAACTTAGGCCCAGAAACAGAGCCTGGACCAGGCCCAAATTAGATTTAAAGTGTATGATTTCAGTTCCCAATTTTTTTTTTTAATTTTTTATTGGAGGTTTTGTTAATATAAGTTGTTTCTAACATATACCACACATTGAATCTGTTCATGATGGAATGTATACAAAGGTTCTAGAATTGATGGGCTTTAGGGCTCTAATTGGTTGTTGGCTCTGATTGTATTTTTTAATCTTGATTTTGGAGTCCATAAATAGTCTGAAAATTAAAAGAGGGATATGAGTTTGTTGTGGAGGTTTGGATTTTTTTTTTTGGTTATGCGGTCAGGGTGTCTAGATCAGTTTATGCGTAACTCGACTAATCTCCTCTCCAGAATCAAAAGCATGTCATTTATATGAGTACTAAGGAATTTACAAGAGATAAAATCTCTTGAGATCTGGCCCAATAGGGTTATCAAATTTTGAATTTAGAACATTTGAATTTACAGCTCCTCCCCATATCTACTAGGCTATACCCTCAGAATTGGGTTTGGGTTATTTACACAATGTTTTTTGATAAGGTCCTGTAAGGAATTCCATTCCTAAGCTGTGTCTCTGATTTTATATTAACAAATATAACAAATTAATAAGTATTTTCCTCTGACTTGGATTCTAGCTGTCTGCTACGCAATTTGGAGACCAACATGGCTATGAATTGGGTATATATAGTCGGCGTGTGGTAATATCGTAGTTGTTTGGTTTTAGTTTAATGCTTCATTTGGGGAATGTATCCATTGTTATTAAACTCCCTTCTACTTGCAATTGTGTTAGGCAGGTAAAGTCAGCCCGGCCTGGCCCGTTTTGTGGTTGGGCCGGCTAGGGCTCCTTCCCAAATCCCAACTTGGCCGGACTAGCTCAATTTCCCAAATCTTAGGCCCAGACTCAGCCCCCGGCCCGAAGGGAGTGCCGGCCTAGCATCTGAGCTTCAAGCCTTTTTGAGTAGGCTTTATATGAAAATGAATATGTCCAAGTAATTTCATATTCCTTTCATTTTTATTTTTCTTGAAAAATTCAAAATGTAAACATTACATTAATATTTCTATTTTTGTGATCAATAACTAAAATATAAAAATATATATACAAATTATTTAAGAATAAATTAGCGAAGCAATTTCTTTTTTTTTTTTTTTGTGTCATTATAAAGTTTGTAGAAAAGCAGGTAAAACATGAGTAGACACAGAGTATTTTTGAAGTATCTCAAAATTTAGAGGACGATATTGAATATTCGTTAAGTTAAGAGGGCAAAAATGAGGTTTTCCTTCATTTAATTCTTGCGTTAGTTCTGGAAGACCGTTGACTCGGCAACTTGAAAAGCCTTTTAAATGCTTCAAGCTAAAAAATGTAATATAACAATGGATTGCCAAAATCTTATCTTGGTAATCTAGAGACAAGCAATCCATTAATGAGCATCTCTTTGTAATCTACAGTATAAACAATCATTTAATATTTATTAAATTAGAGTAATGCTATATGTAATCTTATTTCTCAACTGACTTATTGGCCTAAAGGATCTCATATAAATTTTTTAGTGTAATGATATATATAATCTCATTTTACAATCTCTTTTCATTTTACTAAACACAAAGGTATAGAAGTCACATTAATAAATTTATATAGGACCTATTTATTTGTTAAAAATAAATTGAGAAATGAGAATTTCATAGAGTTATACTCTATAAATTAAGGATATTCACAAAATTCAACAAGTATAGAGAGAGAGAGAGAGAGAGAGAGAGAGCTATGGCCGAAAATGGTAGGAAACTTGTATTGGTTTTGATGGTAATGATGATAGTAGCTGCTGCAGTTGTGGTGGAGGCTGATGGTGCGGTGGATGACAATTGCGTTGTGCGTTGTTTCTTAAAATGCTTGACCTCCGGCTACACCTGTTTTAAAGCCTGCCACCGGAAATGCAATCCGCCGATTGCATCGGAGGCAGCCGGTCAATGTGCTTTTGCCTGTGCACAATCGAATTGCGCCAAGTTTGCAGCCGGTAACGAAAACAAACAACTCCTCATTCTCTTATATTGTTATTTTAGACTAATTACACTTTACTCTATTGTGATTTGAGTTAAAATCAGACAATCACTTGTAATTTAAAAGTGAACACATGATCTTTTGTTGTTTAGACATATCTGCAAACGACATGAAAATCGTTAAATTTAATAAAAATTTTGTAATAGAGGTATTTTTGTCATTTTATATCTCCAAATTAAAATATTAAAAAGGGTCTTGCTAACATGTGCCCTAAGGGCACATTTTTGCATCTTTGTCTTTTACAATATCTCCACAATTCAAAAATCAATTACAACCAGACAAAATAAAATGATTTGATTAAATTAAAAAAAAATTTACAAAAAAAAAATTACAAAAACAACCATTTATTTGGCATAAAATGGTCAAATCGTCTTTTTGATTTTCTAATGTGGAGATATAAAATAACAAAAATACCTCTATGACAAAATTTTCGTTAAATTTAACGATTTTTATTTATTTTATAGATAAGTTTAAACCACATAGGGTCATGTATTTACTTTTAAATTACAAGGGAGTCATTTGATTTTAGCTCAGTCTACAAAGAGTAAAGTGTAATTATCCTTACTATTTTATGAAAATTTTTAGGTCTCTTCAGCTCCTCATCATCCCTTCTCTTTTCTTTTTTTAAAAACGTGGTGGGTTTTTTTGCTAAGTCGATCCAGGGACTTATTTTCTGAAAAGGCTTTATTTTGAAGTTAATGCAGCTACAATGACTCTTTAAAACTAAATTCAACAATCTGTGTAGAGCATTATTACAAATAGAGTTTTTAATGGCGCTTATAGCCTTATATGTTTCATTAAAAGCACTATTTATAATAGCGTTCAACACGAATTTTTGAATTAAGTTGAAAAGGAACTTTGTGTCTGCATGAACTTCAAAATAAAATTTTGTCATGGAGACGACCCCAATCCGATCTTAAAAAAAAAACTTACATCGTTGTAAAAAGAGGACGGCAGAAAGATGGGGTGATCCTTCAAGAAAATAGAATAATTCTTATTTATTTAATTATTTTCATGTATATATGTATATATATACCTACATATTCAAAACATATTGCTGTATTTTGTGATTCTTAATGGGCCTTCTTTGTTATTGTTGCAGATTCGAATGAGTTTAATGGTTGCGCAAAAACCTGCATCAATAATTGCGACAGCAAATAATAGTGGTTTCTTACCGTATTTGTTTTAATCCTATTGAAAAAAATAAGAGTCATGTATATGTACCTAGAGAGGCAATGCTTAATGTGCTTCTTCAATAAATCAAATAAAAATGGTGCATAAACGTGTAGTGGTTGGATGGAAGCTCCAATTTTCTTCATCAAAGAATTCAACCTTCATATATATTAATATATATATATGTATAAAGATCCATATATATATATAGAAATTCGTATGGAGAAGAAATGGGGGATATTTTTGCTCAAATAATTGAAAAGGTGGCATTTGTGTGTCAAAACTAAATTAGGAAAAAACAAGTATTTAACAGCACTTTTTCTCTCCCCAAGAATTAATTCCTGCATAATGTAATAAGGTAGTTGAGTAAATTTGTTAGTATTGAATCTGTTTATGATGGAATGTATACCTCTGATTGTATGGGCTGGAGGGCTCTGATTGTATTTTTTAAAACTTGCTTTTGGAGTCCTTAAACAGTCTGAAAATTAAAAGAGGGATAGGAGTTTGATGTTGGGTTTGGGTTATTTTACACACTGTTTCATGAATATTTGTAATATTTGTAAAAAAAATTCATTTTTTAATTAGATAATCCATAGAAAATGAATATGTACAAGTAATTTTATTTTTCTTTTATTTTTGGTTTGCTTTCCTTGACAAATTCAAAATCTAAACATTGCATTAATATTTCTATTTTTGTGATCAATAACTAAAACATATATATATACAAATTATTTAGGAATAAATTAGAGAAGCCAATTTTTTTGCTATTACATTTTTTCTCTTTATGTAGAAGAAGGGAAATACAAATAATGGAGACTTGCCAAGAGGCTACTTTTGGTAGTGTGATTATAAGGTTTGTATAAAAATGGACAAAAATGAGGGATGTGTGGCATTTTTTAAGTATCTCAAAACTAAGAGGACAATATTGAATATCTTTTAAGTTAAAGAGGACAAAAATAAGGTTTTCCTTCATGGAATTCTCGCGTTAGTTTGAAAGACTGTTGACTCGGCAACTTGAAAAACCTTTTAAATGCTTCATGCTAAAAAGAGTAATATAACAGTGGATTAGTAAAATACTAAAATCTTATCTTAGGTAATCTATAAGCAATAAATTAATAATCTTCTCTTTGTAATCTACAGATAAACAATTATTTAATGTTCACATGGTTCACTGAGAAGCTAATAAATTAGAGTAATCTTATAATTTAGAGTCTAGATACAAGTAAATGAATTTGACAAAAAATTTATTAGAGTAATACTGTGTGTAATCTCATTTCACATTTCAAGACACAAATTTGTGGAACCCATATTAATCATATATATATATAAAAGTTGTGGTCGCTCTAATATTTTGTCTCTCTCTTTAGTGACACTATATGTTTGTAATATGCTTTAAAATGACAGGTCATATGGACAATAGAGATGCTTATTACTAATCTTAAGCTCCCTATGTCTTACAAAAGTCCTATTTTAAAAAGAAATTATATGTAATAATAATCCTTATTAATTGTTTATACTTATAGATTAGGGTTGTAAACGAGCCAAGTCGAGCCGAACAAAAAGTTGTTCAAGCTTGATTTTATAAGCTTAACAAGCTTGAAAATGTGTTAAAATTTGATTTGTTTAACTTTTGAGTCGAATTCAAACGAGCTTTCATCGAGCCGATCACAAGTCAAGCTCTAGTAGTTTGAATTTTTAAGTGTATATAAACTTATTGAGGCAAGTTCGAGCTAAGCTAAAAAAATTAACGAGTTTTAAAATGTGTTCAAACTTAATTTGTTTACATAATGAGTCGATCTCAAATGAGCTTTCAACGAACCGAGCTCAAGTAACTTGATTCGTTTTACAGTCTTATAGTATAGATATGCATGAGTTTCCTGTTTGAGGTTATACGTATAGATATGTATAAGTACTCTATTTGAATATTGTATTTATTTATATTAATTTGATTAAGTTTCCTATTTTAAAAAGAAACTCTATTAAGTTTTGATTTAGTTGTCTATTCCATTCAATTTTTATTTAAAATAATGCAATAACATTCAACGTTTTCATCAGGGCGATTTTCCAATCATGACCAATGATCAAGTAGATTGTCTTGGTCGTTTGACTGATAAAAACTCATTTATCCCATGGCCTTTAAACTTAATTTGCATGACTAAATCAAAGGAGATTTGATATTACGTATTTGAAAAAAAAAACAAATAACATCTATAGCATAGTTTTTTTTTTTTTTTGGGCACAAATATAATATACCCGTGAACTAGAATTATTATCTAATTTAATTTGCGTATCAAGTAGGTCAATTTGAGTACAATATACCATATGAATATGTATGTATGTATATATAAGTACTTTGGCCTAACACTGATAAGAAGTTTAATATATTAAAACTTTAATTATTATAGTATGTTTAATATTTCCAATAAAAATAAAAATACAAGAATAATTACTACTTTCATTAAAATTTATATATAATAATTAGTCTCGTATAACTATTGAACATAATATTTATTAAAATTTACTTTTATCAACAATACTATTTAATCCAGTGCATTGCACGGGTCAACCATTAAGAAATGAGTAATGTTATATATAATTTCATTTCTCAATTCATTTTCTCTTACAAGACTGTAAGACTCACATGACCCATCTATTTGTGTTTTAGAGAGAGAAAATAGATTGAAAAATAAATTTATGTGAAATTCGTTTACTTGTATCCAACATTGTAAAAAAGAATTGATAAATATGATTATATATAATATTTTTTAATTTATTAATGTGGATCCTTCAATTTTGTGTGAAGAAGAATTAGGTATAACAATGTCCTATAAAATAAGGATGCTCACAAAATTCAACTTGGAGAGAGAGAGAGAGGGAGAGAGAGAGAGCTATGGCTGAAAATGGTAGGAAACTTGTATTCACCTTGATGGTAATTATGATGATACTAGCTGCAGCAGTGGTGGTGGAGGGTGATGGTGTGGTGGACGACACTTGCATTGTGAGTTGTTTCTTAAAATGCTTGACCTCTGGCTACACCTCTTTTAAAGCCTGTCACATGAAATGCAAGCCGCCGATTGCGACGGAGCCGACGGTAGAAATGCTTTTGCCTGTTGTTACGGGCGGGCGGCACGTTTGCCTATCACTTTTATATAATCCAAACCTTCATTCTCTTATTTGATATGAGATCGTGACATACTTCTTCACTTGAATTCGCAGTGTTATCGTCACTTGAATTCGCAGTGCTATCGTCGTGGGTCGGACCACTCTGCCTACTCTACCTGAGCGCTTGGCGTAGATCGGAGCAGTGTTATCGTCACTTGAATTCGCAGTGTTATCGTCGTGGGTCGGACCACTCTGCCTACTCTATCTGAGCGCTTGGCGTAGATCGGATTAAAAGTTGGACTGCTTTGATACCACTTGTCACGGGCCGAACACTTGCTATCCAACCCAAAAACCTAAGCTATTAGGTGGTACTACCTGCCCCCTCATATGGTTTAAGACCTCCATCCTCCTGTCCGATGTGGGATCGTGACATTGTGCACAGTCCCATTGCACCGAGTTTGCACCCGATAACGAAAACACAAACAACTCTCCCATCTTCTCTTATTTAACATAAATTTTGGGTCTCTTCACCTTATCATCCCTCCTCTTTCTTTCACAATATAACAACCTTTCCTGCTAAGTCGATCTTGACCTAAAAAGAAAGACTTGCAACATTATAAAAAGAGAGGGTAAATACAATTTATCCTAGGAGAGTCAGATAATTTTTGTAATTTAAATGTGAACATGTACCATCTCTGTAGTTTCGACTTAGATTGTAAAATATATAAAAACCGTTAGATTTAACAATAATTTTGTCAAAAGAATGTTTTCGTCATTTAATCTCTTCAAAATAAAATATTAAGAAGACGATTTTGCCCTTTTATGTTAAGATAAAGGGTTTTTTTTCATAAGAATATTTTTGTCATTTTATCAAATTTGTCATAATTTCATTCCATATCACAAAGAAGTTATGTATTTACTAAATCAGAGGAAGGTCATCTTATTTTAACTCAAACCTTACTTCTAAAAAGAGGACAAAGGGATGACGTGATGCGTTAAAAGAACCAAATAATTACTATTTATAATACATTTTTCATTATATATATATACCTACATATTCAAAACATATTGCTGTGTTTTGTGATTCTTCATGGGCTTTTATTATTGTTGCAGATTCCGATCATTTTAATGCTTGTGCAAAAACCTGCCTCAATAACTGCGGCGTCAGCAAATACTAGTGGATTCTTACTGTATTTGTTTGAATCCTACTGACAAAATAAGAGCTATATATATGTACCTAGAGAGGCAATGCTAAATATGCTTCTTCAATAAATTAAATAAAATGGTGCATAGATTGAGAAGAATTCGACCGTTACATGTGCATATATATACATACATAAACGTGTATTAGTTGGACACTTTATTGATCATCCTTATATATATATATGACAAATCAGCAGAGTAGGCCATGATACAATCTCACCCTTCATGATGTTTGATGTATATAAGTGTATATATCATGATTAATATAATTAGTTACTAATTAAACCTGCCAGATGTGAATGTGATTGCCTTGATTTGTAGGTGAAGCTATCATCCACTGCGAGCTAATTCTCTCACCAGCACCTCAAGAGATTCATCTCGTTTTATGTTTTCAACCCATCTTGCTTTGATTCTGACTTTCTCAATGCTCTGCTTCAAATTCATAGCAATTGCAGGAGTCACACGGCTAGCGAAAAATGCTTCCACTTCATCTGCCATTTCATGGCTGCAAAACTGAAGGAAAGACAAGGCATAAAGCCTGGGTTCAGACCAGTTTCAAAGACCATCACAAGCTAACCAAGCAAGAGAAAGGAAAAAAATTCCATTCTTTTCTCTCCTACCAAACATAGCATTAATCTTCCTAATATGTGCATTTTTACTCTGTGAGGTCTGTTACTTACCGGTGTGATGGTGTCTCTAACGAAACGGTGCAGTAGCATCCCACCACCCCATTTTTGAAGGATTAGGTCCCAGTTCTCCTGCATTCATTACCAAATATGAATGACTCCATGAACAGTAAAATTTGGAAGATAAAGCTCAAAACACCAGCAATGTAAAAAAGGACAAACTATATCAGTTTAATCTAGTATAATTATTATTAGAACGTTATTTTATGAACAAATCACTAGTCATAACCCAATTGTTATTGAATTTGCCTACCCACAATTGCACATGCACAATTCAGTCATTCTGAATCATTCACTCATGTTTATATCAAAGTTTGTCTAGATTGCTCTGAAAATCCCAAATCTCCAGATACTTCTAGAATGAGAGTATGCTTCCCATCTTTCGTACCCGACTTTTTTTCACAATATTTTCCTGATTGAATTTTCAAGTTTTAAGTAATTCTCGGGATATAATATTCCTGAAATCTACAATAGTGACAGGCCATGTAATATTCATTTACCACATACATACTTTTAACCATCTCCATGTTGTCTCACGCCCTTCTAGGCTTATCCGTGGTAGTACAAATACTATCTCTTGACCACGGACCTGAAATGACAAAGGAATGAACTCAATAACTAGAATAGTGGAAATAAAATTTATAATTGCAAGAAACTGTAGGGTACTTGGCTAAGTGCAATACCTCATCCGATAACATAAAATTCAGAACCTCCAATACTATATTGGGGTCTGGACAAGATGCGATACAACCTACACATTCAACCAGATAACAAAATATACAACTGATGCAAAGAAAATGTCTAAAACTGCATTACAGTTCAAATATAATTAAAGCTTAAGCCTTACGCAAAACCCGAGTCTTCTCTTGCACTTCCTGAGCTTCCTTATATATATTTAGTAGGGAATCAAACCCATTCCTATTGCTGGTGTTGGCATTCCTCATTACAGCCATGTAAGCAGCCTGTGGACAAAAAACTTTTGAATATCAGCATTCAAAGTGCCCATGGAAATAAGCATGATGATCGGTATAATGTTTACTCTTCTGCTGTCAACAGGAAGAAGTGTAGTGTTTCGATCTCCCAGGTATTTTTGAAAGCGCTTCATTGCTTCATCAAGAGTTCTATCATGGCCAAAATTAACTAAGGCCATCAAAACTTTTTCCCTCAACATAGCGCTCAAATGGTTCTCTCCCTGGATGGGTTCCCAACCTAATTTTCTGCAAATAATAAGAAGGAAATATGACTTCAACAGTGACATGATAAACTCAAATATCTTGACGTGTTGGTTTATTCATTTTACCTTTTGATTAAGCCCATAATTGGTGTACCATTGCAGAGAAGTTAACCTTGTTGCAGGCATGTCCTTGTAGGTCTAGATTTTTCATTATATTGGATGGCAATTCAGTTTGGTCAAGAAAATATGATTTCAGTTTCCACCAGTGTGATGAGGTACCTAACGACTAAAAATTTTCCACTGTGCACCTAAACCCCAATCCAGCACTTTGGCAAGCATACGAATCACTAGTTCTTTATCAAAATTAAGCTAGCAGAAGCAAAGAGGATTTCTCATATCTTGTAACAAGCTGATAAGCTGAAATGAATCAGTATGAGAATATGTTAATCAGATAAGGTGCATGTTCTTACTCAGCAGAGAAGAGGAGGAGATTGATGAAAAATTGTTTCATATCATTCACTGAATTCGGCACAGCATCACTTGAGATCTTTGCAACATTAGAACATATCTGTCACATAGGTCAACTAAAAAGTCATGCGGTTGTAATTTAAATATGTAATATATTTAGATATGGTAGAAACCTATACATCAATGAGTTTTGATAACACGATATAGTTGAGCTCCTTTCTGTATACGTTCATCAACGAAAGCAAAGATGACAATGACACTTCGCAGGCCTCACAAAGGGCATACGTATCATCCAAAATGCCTGACAACAAAATAAAAGGAAGTTATACTATTTTAGAAGTGTTTTTCAAAATGTAAAAATGACAGAAACCACCAAAAAGGAAATCCGCATGAAAGACAGAATGGAGGTAGATAGTAAAACTAGTGACTACTGCCAGTCACCAACTACACTGTAAAGATTTGAAAGCAGAAATGTCATGCCTAATGAATTGAAAACTCAGTAGTCGTCTAACCAGAGTGAAATTAGTAGGCATAAGAAGAAACTGGATCATGTATCAGAGAGAAAGAAATCAATGTACTGGGAGAATATAAGTCATCCCAAATTGGCTTCTTGTGCTTTTCACTCTGGAGATTAAGCATGATGTATCCCTTGAGATGAGTTACTTAAGAATACAAGATTCTTAGCATGCCACAGTATCAAGTTTTAATGGAGTATGCTAACAAGGTACTTACCAAATTTATCTGTTGCAGCCAAACAATTGTCCTCTATAGCTTTTCGCAGTTGAGCATTGAGTTTCTCATCGTACTTCACCCTATAAAATCCAGTCTGCCCAATATTTAATTTGACCCAAAAATGGTCTTTGAAATTCTCCGGATTCTTCTTCTCAAATGAGCTTGAATCGTCATCAGAAGAAGGATACAGTCCAGATATATCCAATTTCCCAAGTTTTGTCTCTAAGAGGAAATCCTTCCGCTTCTTCTCTGACCCAAGTGCCAAAGTTATTGGAACAATCCAGTGATTGTCAGCATGCAAACCAGAATACAGAAATTGTGACTGCAAATGTCAAAACATTACCCTTTCTTACTAAGAATTTTTTTTTTAAAGTATAAACATGAATTTGTGACTGCCCAATCCATAGTGCTTCCACATTTGATTCTTGATCAGAAAAATCATAAACAATATTTAATAATAAAAAATAAGATAACCTGTTCAAATTCTAAGTTATAATGTTCACGTTTAACGGAGATAACTGGATAGCCCTTTTTCTTCGTCCACATGTCCATTATTTTGTTCACTTGGATACCAGATTCTTCTGAAAGAACACTCCATAAGTCTTCTGTCTTTGCGTTTTTGAAAGCATATTTCTTCATGTACGAACTTAAAGATCTCTGAGATAAGAGGGTACAAATAAAAGAATGACAAGCATGAGTAGCAAATCAAGATGACTCAGATACAAAATAACACTCCTTAATTCACACTTGAGTCCTTAAATTTCTGCCTGGACGTAGATAATGGAAGATGTATAGGTTACAACTATTTCACTTAAAAAATGGTATTACAGTCCATTTGTCAAACAGCATGCATCCAACAATTGTTTTTTACTCTTTTTGTTTCGAAGGTCTTTTAGCACTCTGTTTCCTTGCTTAAGTGAAAATTTCATGGAACAGCTAACAAGACCGGTAGATAATTTAGATGGATTTTGGCTCCTTTTGCTTGATGTGGTTGATTTGGGAAGAAAGAATTAGGGGAGCAAATTAAACAGCCTCTGTATAGGTTAAGACAAAATTTTATGTCCATTTTGTATAGTTGGCTTCCTGGGAGATTCAACCCAACCTTGGCCAATTATTAGATTTTGTGGATAACACAGAGGTGTAAGGGCAGTATAGCTTTGTGTATATTCTCTTGTTTTAGATCCTTTTGTGTAAGGATAGCATCCTCTTAATGCTTTCTTAAAGCATGGAAATAACCAAAAGTAGATTCCATTTTGATAGTGTTTAGAAAAATTGTAACATATAAGTCTGCAACCCACTGCCCATAAATAGACTACCAAACCTAAACCAATATGAAATATCGAGAGATAGATAGCACGCACCTAGCTGATTTTGGCTGAAACCTAAAATACTAGCAACATCAAAACTCAGTCTCGCTGAAACCCAAAATACTAGTTATCTAAGCACTCATAGCCAATAAGAAAATCATATATTTCCACCACATGATTATGACATTTTGGAATGTTTATAACTGCCTCAAATAATTTTGATGAGAAACTAGACACTAGTTGCCACAGCACAGCAAACACATCCTCCACCACATATAAACCAGCAAGTTAATTAGACTTGAAATTCTATTTGTGGCGTCTCTATTTTCACGGGAAATTGAAAATGCAAATGGCGTTTGACTATATAATTCATAGATTGATATAGAATGACAACATATAGACAGTTTAAGATTGACTATAAAACAGTATCCTCTGATAACAACATAATTTGAAAATTCCCACCTGGAATACGTCATCACCAAGATAATCCATTAACATTCGAATAACAGAAGATCCCTTTTCATAGCTTATAGCATCAAAAGCTTCATCAATGGAACGAGCATGATGTATCTCTACCTGCAAAGATATGCTTACCAACGTCAAATGAACATAACTGGATTTCATTGTGCACTTCAAACGGCAATACTTGTTGAAGTTGAATAGCTCGAATATCAAGGTATCATATATATCCATGCTTATTGTTTGTGAAAATGTAAAATACAAAGACGGCCCTCAACTTGCCTCTATCATCCTACGCACTGCTGCTTCATAAAACAGATAAATGCGAGTGCATGTAAAATGCAGCTCTATGTGTATTCACATCCACACACAAACACACATGCATGTGGATGTGCATATACACAGACACTGTTGGGGATGGCATTTGTATGGATGAACTTCAGAAATGTTGCTTTGACGCCAGTACAACAGGCATCAATAGTGTTCATAAAAAATGCTATTTCTCAAAGTTACTTCATTGTCAAAACTATATAACTGGTGAAATTCTAAATCACAAGCAGGTAATGCATACACCTGCAAGGAAACCTATCTTTACCTCAATTGGGTGTGAGCTTTCCAGTGCATCCATACGTAATCCCCCCTCAGTTTCTTCAAGAAATTCAGTCCAGATTTCCCACTCAGGAAATATTCTGTCAGTGGCTAAATAACTTACCTGGAGATATAAAATTATGTGAGGACACAGCAGATATAACATCATATCCAAGGAAATTCCCAAAAAGTAGAAGCTGTGGAGTAGAAAGACTTAGAACTACCCATGTTGCAAAACCCTCATTAAGCCATAAATGAGTCCACCATTCCATTGTTACCAGGTTGCCAAACCATTGATGTGCAACTTCATGTGTAGTGACAATTGCAAGCTGGCAGAACAAAAGGAATCAATAGAAAGCTTTACAAGATTTTTCAGTCCAGACATGGTAAAAATTAGTACTTCTTTCGAGTAATATACAGCATGAAGGGACTGGAGACAAAGTAAAACATAAGGGAATCGGGTAAAACCTTCCAGCCCCAACCTCAAATATAAAACATTTTTAGTGGCAAAAGTAGGTGGTTCTCCCCTCCCCCCCCCCCCCCCTGGTATTTTAAAATTATGAAAGGGAAGACACTGCTGAATTTTCATCACAATTGTCACTTGCCCTCTGTTTGTTAGCAGCTGCAGAATGCAAATCATCAAGGAGCAGCTCAGTCTCACGATACGTGATCAAACCATAATTCTCCATAGCCCCAGTAAGAAAATCAGGGACACCAACCATATCCAGCTTAGGAAGAGTGTAAGGCATGGAAAAGTACCTAAAAAATAATTAGAATTAAAATATCAATCCAAGAAACTTACAGTTGGTGCTGGAACTAGAATTTATACCATACAAAGGAAACATATTTTTTTTCTTTTGGAACTCTAAAATACAATGAACTCTTTAGCTATTGGAGGTAGATGTCTTATTCTCTGTTGATGACTGATCAGGTAGCTATCTCATACAGCTTCCCTCTGCAGTGTTCCATAAGTGTTGAAGGGGCTTCCCAGAGCATCTAGGGGATGTTATATGTGTTTTTCCCAAATGGTGAAGTTTGGGGCGATTGTAGTTTTTATGCAGAGAGTTTTATATTCCTTCTACTGTTCAGTTATGTCATGAGTTCCAGGGCTTTCCCAAGGACTCTGATCAGAATGGAACCTTTAAATGTCTGTGACAGGAAGTTCATCTGACACTTGACATTGTCAATTACCTTGCCCATGCACATTTCTCTCTGTCATTGGTTCTCACTCATTTCTGTCTGTCATGGATGGTGGATTCATTACAAACTGACAACCTTTTCCAAAAATTTGTGATGATTAGCTCACACAATCCCAACATTGAGTTACTTTTATAGGAATTACTTACTCCTTAAATAGATCAAGTGACTTTACTGCAACATTCAAAGCAAACTTTCCTTGATCACTCTTACCGACGGGACAGTACACACGAACCTTAATCCCTGCATGGAAAGTTAGTGAATCTATGGAACAGAAACAAAAATCAGTTAAAACAAAAGAAATTAGCCATTAACTTAATATGCATACCATCAGCTGTTGTATCTTCGATATAATCAAATAAACCAATTACAACAGCCACCAAATAAGTTGACATAATAGGTGATTCCTCAAAATAAACTGTTTTGAGCTGCCCGTTAAGCATTTCATGAACAACTGGCATATTAGACAAAGCAGTCAACTCAGATGGCACTTCCACTGTTATCTTGAAGGTGGCCTGTCAAGCATATTAACAGTAGCACCAAAATATTTGAGAATAATTGTAGGTTTCCATTAGAAGTACAGAAGAAATATACAAGTATGTCAGAACACAATCATAGAGTTGCTCTTTTAACTACGAGAAAAAACACGTATACATGGAGTCCCACTCACAGACTGATATTTCATCACTGAGTTTGCCCCAATTAAGTACAAGCAGAACCGTGGAAGATCATTTTAAATCCCTTTCTTTTTTTCTTTTTTTTTAAAAGATTTTGGTGATTATTAATTCAGCTCTAAAACTTGGTAAAACTAGCAATGCTTATCCAGTGAAATGTGAGTCCCTTATTTATATCCTGATAGATGGCCAATCAATCAGATACTAAGCATCCCACATTAACCTGGCCAAATACCCGACCATTCTCTATCCATGCTCATTGTAAATTTCTTTGACAGCATAATGATTGATCCGTCCAGTAGAAAGACGCATGGCAGCTCATTTTATGCTCACATATAAGTGAATAGAAAAGATGTGCTCGTCAGTATCCATTTCCTTAATTTCTATCATGTCCAGAGATTGTAGATCTTCTTCATACAAGAGCAAAAGAGCAGCACCAGTACCATCAAATGAACAGGTACCAAGTATGATACAACAGAAAGTACTCATAAAACTAATTTAACCTTACTCTACTATTGCAAAGATCATTTAACCTTGTCTATATGGAATAAAGCGTTTTTATGGTGGGATTAACTTCAAATAAGGACAAAAACATGACTTAGCCACAAGATCACAGAAGACAAGCTGTAAATTGCAACACTAGAGAAGCATTAACCCAATTAAACGAACCTTGAGAGCAGGTTCATCCCAGCAAGGGAAACACCGTCGTGCTTCCACTGCTTCAAATTGAGTCATCGCCATATTCTTCTTCACTCCTCCGTCCATATAAGTACTATTTAAAACTCGAAGATTAATTCACGTGTACAGAAATATCATTAAAATCTAAAAGGACTCTGGTTGTGGTTGGGTGCTAAGAAATTCATCGTTTTCAAATTTTCCGTATCTGAACCATTACAACCATTTGGCTCTGTTTTTATTATGTAATTTTCTCAAGAATCAAACAGAGAGCAAAGAAAATTAACAGAAAAAAGAAAGAGTACCCTTTGTAGAAGCCCTTCAGGTGTTCGTTAAGAACACCAGAAAAACTAATCACCAGCACTCCATCCCCTATATTAAGAGCCTCATCGAAAACCAATATCAGTATCTCATCATCACCATCTAGCACGACATCTGACGGAACATATTTCTGCAAATCACGAACCGTTTTTCGATCACGAAATCTGAGAACGATACAACGAGATCGTCAGTAGTTGGGATTACAAGGTTGGTGGTTCTCTCACCTGGTTCTGGGAGTAAGTAAGCCAGACTTCGTTGATGTCAATTTCGAGCGCATTCAAGACCAGAAATTTGGTGATTTGGACGATCGAGAGTTCGATGTGCACGGTACCAGAAAAGGTGCAAACCGAGAGATCGGGTTTTAGAGTGAGATCGTAACGTTTTGGGACTGCGAACTTTGGAAGCCTGGTTTGGTTTTTGAATTGCTCGATGCTCTGTTCCTTCACCTCCATGGTCACTCTCTCTCGCTCTCTCTCTCTCTCTAGAGTGAAGTTTAATGTGAAGTCTGAACCCAGCAGAGGAGGAGAGACGTGGATAGTGGTAGTGGATATTTATTAAAGAGTGAGCGCAATTGTGTGGCGAGTTCTCGCTTTACAGGTTCCTTTCTGAGCCGCCTTCTTTGTCGTGTAAAGAACAGTTCTTGGCCGTTAGTTCTCGTCTTTAGAAGTCTTCCAAATTAGAAAATGCCATTGTGGCAAAGTCTCCTATTACGAACAATCTCTCTCTCTCTCTCTCTCTCTCTCTCTCTCTCTCTCTCTCTCTAGAAAGCTTGGTTTTTTGGTCTTGAATGATCCTTCAACCAAAGAAAGCTTGGTTTTACGGGCTGGCAGGGTGCACCAAGTTAATGATGAATCTGCCGTTCATCCAGAATTTATCTCTCTCTTTCTCTCTCCTTCCTTTTTGGTCTTGAATCATCCTTTTAGAAAGCTTGGTTTAGCTGGTGACAAGATTATGATGAATCTGTCGTTCAACCAGAGCAAGTCCAGGAATGAAAATTTCTTGTTAATGTTGCTACAATTTGAATGAGCAGTAAGAATTTGGGTTAAGCTTGAGCCGCTATGCTTGAATCCTCCAATATGTAAGCAGCTCAACTTCTTATGCTTCCAAGAATCACCTTACGGATGTGTGTGGTTATATATAAACAAAAGCAACACAGGTTAGCCATTCAAAATTTGTAATTAGCAACAACTTTACCTGAGATTTGTTAATGATCAGGTTCACCTGATAGAGTGCAACAACATCCTGAGCTTCCAAACTGACAGGGGAAAATATTTCGAGACATAAATCATAAACAATAAATTATACATCATAATCATTATACCCCACGCCAAGGTTTGGTACGTGGGCTGGCAACCCGTGAAAGCTGAAAATTTTTTTTAAGCTACAATTTTGATAGTAAAAATTTGAGCTTTTTTCTATGCTTTTCCAATATTAAGCATTTTTAATACCTTTATGTTTAGATAAAAATAAACAAAAAAGTAAGAAAAAAAAAGAAAAACAAACCAACTTTTATTAACTTTTTTACTTTGAAACTTATAGAAAGGTTCACTCATAAACTATACCAAACGCATTATATACTAGCATGCTTACGCAATCGATTAGTCTTCTTGTTAAGTACTCGCAATCGATATGTCAAAGAGTCCACGCAACCAAAATAGCAGTTCTGCCGATATCAAGTAATATGGTGTAAACATAAATGATCATCCCTCCCTGCAGACATGCAGCCATAAGAAGAGGAAATTCTGTCATTTGCACAGCCATTCTTAGGACTCTGCAACTACAAAGAAATCATCGATCAGGTGATCAGTTTATTCCTCACACTTGGGGAGCTGAGGATTGCCACACTGACATCCATTGAAACTACTGAATAAGAAGATCTCAATGCTTTAATCCAAAACCCAGAATCCAAACTAAGAAAAGCCCTATTCAGACATAGAATAATTATGCCTTTAAGCTGGAGACTTTCCTGGTTTAGGCAGCCAACAGCAGAAGTAAAATCCCCGAAGCACCCTAAGTTACGTAGTAGCATTTTGGGTTCAAGCGGCATGAACATCAACAGCACTTCGCTTCCCCTTCTCCTTCCAATCTGACCATAGGACAATAACATAGCCCTCATCAAATATTTCCAAGCACTGCTCAGAGGAGAGTAGAGAGACCAATTTTACAGGTGTAAATGGCTTAGCTCACCTACCCTGTTCTGCTCATTAAGGTCCAACTCAAATTTTAGGTTGCGTATCTGATACCTTTGTCAACCATTCTATCTCCCATGTAATTCAATAGAGAAAAAATATGAATTTTAGCTAAATGGTGCATTCGGAAGCAACTGTAAGCCCCCCGTGGAAAGAAATTCCCCATCGAACCAGGGCTATTTCATTCCCTCAACTTAAGAGATTGTAGGTACCCAGCTTGCAGGCGTCACGTGGCACTCCACTTGCCCGTCTGACAAACCACATGGGTTCCTTAGGTACTCCAAAATCAACCATGAGTCAAACCATATCTGGGCAAACCCGCGCGACGCCTTTGCCCCGCGACAGGTTCGGCGCCCAATTACTAAACCTCATTCAAACAGCTCAAAGGGCTCCTCTTAAGCCAAATCCCCGTGCCTGCATGGCTCCGGCCAAAACGAGCGCCTATGCATAACAGGCCTTGCGCCTAGCACGATTCGAGGCTCTGCGCTTCACTATCTAGCAGGCCCAGACTCCTAACTGTTTAACTTACACTCGCTCGGGATCCCTCTCCATGGGCAGTGGAACGGAAGTTAGAACCAAAGGAACCGTTGAGCCACGCGCTTCATGAGTGTGCGGGGGACTAGTCTTGTCAACCAGCTAAGAGAGAAATTTACTCTCAAAACTACTCGAATACCGTATCTTAAACATTATATGTTGACCCGACGCACATTTAATACAATAGACACGTGGTGAGCCATAACTGGACAAGTGTCTGACTCCATGGCAGTGCGCATCCAATCACCCGTCGCAACCGTTGATATGGCTTCACCAGGTCATGATAGCAGAACTCAGGCCTGCCCAATCACGAGGCACCATGTGTCCGCATAATGCTAATTACTACTTACTATAAATACTCTTAGCATATTTATGACAGAGACATACAACCTAATTACATTTATTACACAAGCTACCCAAAGGCTCGTGAATCTCTCTCTCTCTCTCTCTCTCTTGTCCGTCACTTTGGTTCTCGCCCCTCCATAATCAGAAGACTCGAGTGAGTTATTATCAGTAACTGTCAGGGCTCCCAAACAGATCCCACGTGTCCGCATAGTGCTAATTACTATTTATTATAAATACTCTCAACACATTTACGACAGAAATATACAACCTAATCACATTTATTACATAAGCTACCCAAAGGCTAGTGAATCTCTCTCTCTCTCTTGTCTGTCTTTTTCTTTTTGGTTCTCGTCCCTTCATAGTCAGAAGATTCGAGTGAGTTATTATCAGTAACAGGACTCCCAAACGGGTCCCACGTAAATCAACCTTATGCCCTACCGTCAAATGCCACAAACAAAGATCATATAAGAACTCCAGAAAATTTACAATAAACACCACCTTAACAAAAAAAACACAGATAAGCAAACACAATTTATTTATTTATTTTATAAGTAAATAACATGGCAATGCTGCCTTACAGATGATCAATTTTAAATCTAAAAGTTTCTCTCAAGAAATTATTATCAAATTCAAACGATAACTAAATTCTCTCAAAATGGCAATGCAGCCTTACAGTTACAGATGATCCTCACTTGTCTACTAAACTCTAAGCTCTTAGAGCAGCAGCATCTTCTGACAACAAAACACATTAAAATGACAACAGCCAGAGCTAAACCAAGGAAATGCTAAAAGGTACAATGCTGGTAAGAAGGCTAATGCTTAGAATCTTTGCTTAACAAATACTTTTTCAGCACATCCATGACAGACCCAAAATCCGCCTGCACTTGCACCGGCGGATTAGCATACCGGCAAGCCATGTCTGCTATCTCCTTTGAGTGATAATCAATCTTCGACTGCGTAAACTTCAGTCCATGAGCCGTGCTCACCACCACCGTCCGATCCGTAGGACCAATAATCCCACTGTTCCTCAGCTTAAACAATGCTGTCAATGCAACCCCAGTATGAGGACATATAAACATGCCAGTCGAATCCGCTTGAGCCGTGGCATCCATCAATTCTTCCTCGGTAGCCTCCTCAACAATCCCATTCGAGTTTTTGAGAGCAAAAACGGCTCTGTCTATGGAGACCGGATCGCCAATCTGTATTGCAGATGCAAAAGTAGTATTGGCCTTTACGGATTTGAATTCCTTCCAACCCGACTTGTAATGGAGGTAAAGCGGATTGGCATTTGCGGCTTGAGCACAAACAAGCCGCGGAATCCGATCAACCAAGCCCAACTCTTTGCACATATGGAAACCTTTGTAGAATGCATATATATTCCCCAGATTTCCACCGGGAACAATCACCCAATCCGGAACTTCCCAATCAAACTGCTGCAAAATCTCAATCGCTGCTGTCTTCTGACCTTCAAGCCTCAAACTGTTTAAAGAATTCGCCAAATAAATAGGCAGTTCGGCTGTAACTTCCCTAATCAAGTTCATACACCCATCAAAATCGGTATCGATACTCAATACAAAAGCCCCATTAGCTATCGGTTGCACCAACTGCGCAAGCGATATCCGATTGGCCGGAAGAAAAACAATCGATGGGATCCCTGCGGCGGCGCAATAGGCAGACAGTGCGGCCGAGGTGTCGCCGGTGGATGCGCACCCGACGCCGACAACAGGACGATTCATTTTTCGCAGCCGATTTACTTGACTGACCAAGACAGTCATTCCTAGATCTTTGAAACTACCGGTGTGACTAATGCCGCAGTGCTTGACCCACAAATCGTTCATGCCCAGAAACTGTTTGCCGAAACGCTCGGCCCAGAACAGGTTAGAATTGCCTTCGAAGGCGCTAACGATGTCGTCGCAGTCGATCTCGGGAAGGACCCATTCCTTCTTGGACCAGACACCGGAGCCGTAAGGCCACGTGGTTTTTCCGACGCGGGAATCGAAGAGGGATTTCCAGTACTGGCCGTCGTACCTCTTGAGGCCGTCCATGTCGTGCTGGACGTCGAGAAGGCCACCGGAGCGGCTGCGGTAGACGATCTCGTCGAGGGAGTAAGACTCGGTGCAGCTGGGATCGGCATTGAAGGGGACATACTTGGCGGAGAAGCCCTGGTGGTTGTGGGTGGAGCTCTGGCGGCGGGCTTCGTCCCGGATATTCTCGTCGGCGGGCCTGCGGTGTTTAAGGACCGGTTGCGGTGGAGAGGAGTTGGTGGTTAGGGAGGGATCTGGTGAGGTGGATGCTTTGATGGGGAAGTAATGGCCATTGCACCTTGGGTTTTGAAGGCTAGGTTTGGTTTGGGGATGGAGGAAGAAGGGCGACGATTGGAACATAGAAGAAGCCGCAGCCGCCATGAGAATGAGAGAGAGAGAGAGAGAGCGCAACTGCAGAAGTGGCGAGACCCCGTTGGGTACGATTTTATTTGGTTTTGTGAGTTCAACACCAATTTCTAGAATTTAAACAGATCGGTAAGGGGCGTTTGGATACAATATTTTGTTTTTGGATATTTTTTT
Source organism: Euryodendron excelsum (assembly GCA_033060915.1). Lineage (NCBI taxonomy): Eukaryota > Viridiplantae > Streptophyta > Magnoliopsida > Ericales > Pentaphylacaceae > Euryodendron > Euryodendron excelsum. The sequence continues at coordinate 37,243,508 of CM065394.1, forward strand.
TAAAATTATGTTTTAGTTTTTTATTATTACTTTAGAACTAACTTAAGCATTAAAAGATTATTTAAAAAATTAATTTTTTAAAGCAAATTTAAACTTTTGACTTACGACTATTTTAACTGCAATCCAAACATTTCGTGAATTCTATTCTTATATTGACAGTGTTTAAGTTGACACTGTCAATATAAAATTATCTCAATAATTTTATTGAGATAACTAGATTTAAGGTGGCATAAATCTAGTTATCTCAATAAAATTATGAACTACCAAAGATAATAACCTATTTGATTTTAAAATTTTTCCATTCCACTATTTGATTCTACTTGATAGAGGAAGAGAAAGGGAGGGACTTCTTTCTTTACTTTTTTTTCATATTCTTTACAAAATTAAATATTTTTTCTATTCTTTCTTTTTCCTCTCCCAAGTTTCGAATAGGCTTTGAGAGGTGTGCTTCTATTTTGTTTATGGGTGCCCCTCTATTGCCAAGGTAGTATGATGCACAGAAGAATAATAAATACTCGACAATATAACCAACTCGGCATTTGTAGCCTTACATGTCAGTTAGGTTTGAGTTTGTCAAGGGTTTAATTTAATTTTGAATTTTAAAATAATCAATTGGATCAGTTGGGTACAACTTTAGATTAACCTTTTTGAAAATTAAATCTAATCCAACCAAACTTGAGACCCAATCTGTATATATGTCACAAAATTACATATATATATTGTGTATATATCTTCATATGATTGTTTGTTGTTTGTTGTACATAATTATTTGTTAATTTTGTTTTATATGTTGTCTTTAATTTTTTTGAAAAATTGACCTTATTTATAATAAAAAATAAATAAATAAGGGTTTATACATGAAGGTGTATCCAAAGATTTATTTGACATAAGGGTTTATAAATAAGTTTTTTTAAAAAAAAAGTAAATAAGGATTTAAAAAAACAAATAAAGATTTATTTGACTGGGCCATTGTATGGACTATGGACTATGGCCTATAGACCATCCTTAGTCCATGTTGAGACTAATGTTAGCGTAAGATAGTCAGGAGATTGGGCTTCAATCTAAGCCCAAGAGAAATAGATGATTCCAAGGACTAGTGGCATAAGGGATTGTCTTCAACCTAAGCAACCAATTTGCCAATTAAAAGTAAAAACAGAGCACGAAAGCTTCATTTATAAAAATATTAAGAGCGGGAGTCTCTTTAAAGCACGTTTTCACACATATGTTAATATATCTAAATATAGGGACACATATTTATTTAAATGATTTTCAAATTTTCTATGCATCAATTTCTTTTAAAAAAATAACTAAATATATATTATTTAAAATAAATAAAAGAAGCACGTACAATAGTTACAGTTATATTTTTACTTAATTACAGAAGATTTTGTACAAAATTTGAAAAAAGATATTTTATTTTTTGTTTTAATATTATAACAATAGACATGACAACCAGATATTGGTTTAAACAAAAATTTGAAGATTTCATCATTTGTATTCAACAATTTGACAAGAATTTACTTTCAATTTGCTAGTTTAAAAATTGGAGCATAATTTTTGACTTGGTTAATTAAATCAATATTATTCAAACGAAGGGGCTCGATCTACTTATAAGGTTAATGATTATCCGCCTTTGTTGATAAATTTTATTCAACTTTATGTTAATTACTTTTTTTTATTAGTTGATTTTCTGAGTTAAATATTATATTTTAAGCAACTGACTCCAGCACTTCAATTCGCAACAAAGAAATTCAAGTAGTATTCAAAAGTTTATATGCAAAGCAGTTCACTTGTAATTACTTTGGAATGGATTCGTTTTACGTACGCTGCTAGTGCCAAGGCTTTTTCTTCTTTGGCTAAGCCAGTGGATGTACTAATATTCCGAACTGCACCGTACAACTGGGACCCACCTGTCAAACATCAATTGAGACTCACTGACTGAAGCTGACGTGTTAAACATACACATCTTATTTTAACAGCTTGTTTGGAATTAAAAAAAAAAAAAAAATTTTAAATCACTATTTATTTTTTTCTCTCCTCTTTCCTTTTATTTTCTTCACAAAATCACATAAAGAAGGAAAAATAATTTTTTTCATTTTCTCTTTTTCTTCTTTTTCAGTGTGTTTGGAACTTGGATAAGAAAAGGAAAAGAAAAGAAAAATAACTGTTTGTTTTTCTTTCTCTATTTGATTCTAGCTAAGAGGAAAGAAAAGAGAAAATAATGAAAAGAAAAAAAAAAGAAAGGAAAAATTTTAAATCAATCTCTCTATTTCCCTCTCTTCTTTCTCTCTTTTTTTCTTTTATTTTTTTTTGCAATACCAAACTAGGAAAGAAAATTATTTTTTTCTTATTTTTTCTTTTCCATCCCTTTTCCAAGTTCCAAACAAACTATAAGAGTTATGATGTCCAGATTTCACTAAACCAGTGTGTGTGTTTTTTATTTATTTATTTTGGTTATAGGCTTTCCAATCTTTGACTGTCTATTTTTTTGAAGTCGTGCAGGGCCATCATTCACACAAAAATTATATAAATTTTATATAAATATAAGAGTTTAAGTTTAACACGGGAATTAGCTGACCACTGAGCACATAAATACGTAAAACTAAAGCACAGAAATACTTAATTAAAGTTACATTAGGATCCGAAGTTATCATTAGAATATATGCATGGACAGAATATAAGTTGTCACAGAGAGTCTCTTGCATCATGCATTGTGAATAAATTCCTACTTTGTATCGTATCATAAGAAATTAATGGCTTGTGTCGAAATGATTAAACAATTCATTAACCACCCAAAGATAACTAATGCTATCATGCATTGCGAATAAATTCCTTCTTGGACACGAAGAATAAATTTTGACCCTTTATTTTTTATTTTGAACGCAGAATTTGTACGTTTAAAACATGTTTTTTTTTTATTTTTCTTTAGCTTACCCCTTCAAAACATGTTCTTTCGGATTGATTGTGAGATCTGTTAGAATAATTGGGTGTAAATCCATTATTTTGTTGATCTTTGAGCCAATATTAATGTGGAACTCATGCATTCTTTGTGTCGGGTCATTGGTGCGTTGGATTCACCTCCAAGAGGAAATAAATCTAGACTATTTACTTGCTCAAATCCGTGTAGGATTGAATGAGTTATTAGCCTCCAAAGTCACCCCCTTGAATATGGGTTATGTAGTTGAAAGTGGGTAATCCCACATTGATTTCTTATGGGAAATAAGTTGTCCATATATAACCTAAGTTTGGAGTAAGGTTTGAGCCCCAAGGGGCACTCCACTTTTGTGGAAGGGAGAGGACCTATGGAACCCATGGGTTGACCCAATACTCCACACACGCGCGCCCCGCCCGCCAGTCCGGGTCGAGAAGGGGGCGTGGGCCGTGGGTTCGGTTCAAGTCTTATCCTTTTGGGTTAGGGTCGGAATTAAATTAATTAATTAATTTATTAATTAATTTTATATTAATTAATTATTTATTTTCTGACGGTTTGACCGAACAGATGTGACTGTTGACCAAACAGGTGCGTCCCTTCGGTAAGGAGCTGTTTGGTCGCTGGTACCTATTTGAACCAGTGTTTTGAACAAGCACCTGGGCTCTATAAATAGAGCAGCATTCTAGCATTCATATCATTGAAAAATTCTGAATTGTTGCATACAACGAATTCTTCTTCCTCCTCCCGTATTTCCTGAGAGAGTTCAGATCATCTAGTGAAGCCGCTGAGCAGTTTTTATTGAAGTGCTACCTAAAGACTGCTGAGATCGTTTTATTCTGGGAGTCAGACGCCCATCATCCCGTGAGCACCAACTGTGGGGGGTGAATCTGTTTTTAAGGAGAGAGTGTGAAACACTCGACTCGATCTATCTTTCGACTGCTACATTTTCTATTTTTGTGAACGATAACCGGGTAAGTCGTTACGATTTAGTTCGTTCTTATTCAGATTCTAATTGTCTTCTAGTTAAAATTGCTTCTAGTTGATAATTAGATAATTCGTGTTATTTTATTGTTTGTGATCACTAATTATACACATAGTAATTAAATAGGGATTATTATATATCCAATTTTCAACAATCTTAAAGACAGATTCAATTCCTATTTTTTTTTACTGTGTTAATTAGTGTCGTGCTATATATTGTTTCTGGATTAGTACTCAAATTTTGTGTAAAATTGTTTAATCCAGAAATGGCTGATGATACTTCTATTCCTACTCTTACTTCAACTCTTACTGTGATTGGGACACCGGTACCGACAATGACTGTGTCGGTGAACCAAGTGCATACACCAAATGTACCGGTGAATCACGGAGAAAACCCATAGAAGTTCAATGGAACTGATTTCAAAAGGTGGCAATAGAAAATGTTGTTCTACCTGACGACTCTGAACTTGGCAAAATTTCTTTGTGAAGATGTTCCTACTTTGAACTAGAATGAATTCGACCAACAAGTAGTTGCGGCGGTGAAAGCATGGAAACATGCTGACTTCCTATGTAGGAACTATATCCTCAATGGACTGGATAATACACTCTACAACGTGTATTGTGCCGTGCAGACGGCAAAAGAACTGTGGGAATCTTTAGACAAGAAGTACAAGACGGAAGACGCCGGCTCAAAGAAATTTGTGGTCGGTAAGTTCCTTGATTACAAAATGTTTGATTCTAAAACAGTTATTAGCCAGGTCCAGGATCTCCAAGTTATACTTCATGACATCCATGCCGAAGGCATGGTTCTGAGTGAGTCTTTCTAAGTGGCTGCGACAATTAAAAAATTGTCGCCGTCCTGGAAAGAATTTAAGAACTATCTGAAGCATAAGCGCAAGGAGATGAGGCTTGAGGAACTTATCGTAAGGCTAAGAATTGAGGAAGACAACCGGGCTTTTGAGAAAAAATTTGTCAACACCCATATGGTGTCAAAGGCAAATGTGGTGGAGCAAGCTAAATCCAACGACAAAAAGCGAAAGCATGATGGTCAAGGGTCCTACCAAGGTTCCAAAGGTGGCAATTTCAAAAGGTTCAAAGGGAAATGTAACGTTTGCGGCAGGACTGGTCATACGGCCAATGATTGTCGCAAGCGTAAGGATTTTGAGAAAAAGGATTAAGAGAACCACAAGAAGAAATCTGCTCAAGCCAATGTGACCGAGGATCTTTGTGCCAATGTGGAAGACCTGAATCTTTCTGCCATAGTTTCTGAGGTAAACTTGGTTGGCAAAACTAAAGAATGGTGGGTGGACACTGGGGCCACTCGTCACATCTTTGCCAACAAGTGGATGTTCACATCTTACCACTCAGTGGACGGTGAACAACTCTACATGGGCAACTCGGCAACCTCAAAGGTTGAAGGTCTAGGGAAGATCGTTCTGAAAATGACTTCCGGCAAAGAACTTACTCTGAATGAGGTGTTCCATGCGCCAGACATTCGCAAGAATTTAGTCTCTGGTTCATTGTTGAGTAAGAAGGGCTTTAAGTTGGTGTTTGAGAGTGATAAGTTTGTACTTACTAAGGGGGGAATGTTTGTGGGAAAGGGATATCTGAGCGATGGGCTCTTCAAACTAAATGTAATGACTGTGGCTTCTAAGCCTTCTAGTAATAATACTACATCTTCGATTTACTTGCTTCAGTCTTCAAATGTATGGCATGGTAGATTAGGTCATGTTAACTTTGATACCATGCGTAGATTAGTTAAATTAGAGTCTTTCCCTAAACTTGATTTTAATGCTAATGATAAATGTGCAACTTGCGTTGAGGCAAAGTTGACTAGAACTCAGTTCAAATCAATTGAAAAAAGTACGGAACCACTTGAACTAATTCATAGTGACGTTTGTGACTTGAAATATGTTCAAACTCGAGGTGGGAAAAAATACTTCATAACTTTCATTGATGATTGCACTCGCTATTGTCACGTCTACTTAATGAGAAGTAAAGATGAAGCAATAGACATGTTTATACAATACAAGAATGAAGTTGAGAATCAACTTAGTAAAAAGATTAAGGTGTTAAGAAGTGATAGAGGTGGTGAGTATGAATCACCATTTGCACAACTCTGTGTTGAACATGGTATCATACATCAAACCACTACACCTTATTCACCTCAGCAAAATGGAGTTGGTGAGCGAAAGAATCGCACTCTAAAAGAGATGATGAATGCTATGTTGATAAGTTCTGGGGCACCCCAGAATTTGTGGGGGGAAGCGTTGCTATCCACCAACTATGTTCTCAACAAGATACTCGACAAGAAACTTGGCAAAACCCCTTATGAGATGTGGAAAGGTCGAAAACCTTCCTATAAATATTTGAGAGTATGGGGTTGTTTAGCTAAGGTAGCGGTTCCTTTACCCAAGAAGGTAAAATTAGGACCACAAACAGTTGATTGTATATTTGTTGGTTATCCCGAACATAGCAGTGCATATCGATTTTTGGTTCACAAGTTTAAAATATCAGATATTCATGTGAATACAATAATGGAGTCTAAGAATGTATTCTTCTTTGAGGAGGAGTTTCCGTATAAGTCTACACATGGATCAAGTTCGCTTGATACCATTGTAGATAAAGACTATGGGTCAGTGGATAAAGGAAACGACGCTGAACCTAGAAGAGGCAAAAGGACAAAGGTTGCAAAGTCATTTGGTCCTGATTTTCTAACATATTTGGTAGAAAATGAACCTCAGAGTTATAAAGAAGCAATGTCCTCTCCGGAAGCACCTTTGTGGAAAGAGGCTATCCATAGCGAAGTTGAGTCAATTCTGCAAAATCATACTTGGGAACTAGTGGATCTACCACCTGGTAATAAACCCCTTAGATACAAGTGGATATTCAAGAGAAAGATAAAAGCAGATGGCTCAATTGACAAGTACAAGGCCAGACTTGTAGTCAAAGGCTACAAGTAGACTGAGGGAGTGGATTATTTCGATACATATTCTCCTGTAACCAGAATAACATCCATACGTATCTTGATAGCCTTTGCGGCTTTACATAATCTTGAGATTCATCAAATGGATGTTAAGACGGCATTCTTAAATGGAGATTTGAATGAGGAGATTTATATGGAACAACCTGAAGGATTCATTGTTCCTGGCAAAGAGAAAAAGGTGTGCAAACTTGTTAAGTCTTTATATGGACTAAAACAAGCCCCAAAACAATGGCATAAGAAGTTTGATAATGCTATGCTGTCAAACGGCTTCAAGATAAATGAATGCGACAAATGTGTTTATGTGAAGAACACTGCTCATGGTTATGTCCTTGTTTATCTTTATGTAGATGATATGATTATCATTAGTAGCAATACTGATGTTATTAAAGCTACTAAGAAATTGTTGAACAATAAGTTTGACATGAAGGATTTAGGGTTTGCAGATGTTATACTTAGTATTAAGATTACCAAAACGTCCGAGGAATATGCATTATCACAGACTCATTATGTCGAGAAGATACTCGATAAGTTTAGTAAGTATGATAACGGTCTAGCAAACACACCCATAGATTGTTCTCTACATTTATACAAGAACGATGATGAGGGCATATCTCAATTAGAATACTCACGGATAATTGGAAGTTTAATGTATCTCATGAATTGCACACGTTCGGATATTGCTTATACGGTAAGCAAATTGAGCAGATATATGAGTAACCCAGGGTCAAACCACTGGAAGGCCATAGTTAGGGTTCTCAGGTATCTGAGATTCACCTTGAATTATGGGCTGCACTTTACGAGATATCCAGCTGTTATAGAAGGTTACACAGACGCAAATTGGATATCTGACACTAGAGACTCTAAATCCACAAGTGGATATGTGTTTACTCTAGGAGGTGCAGCAATATCTTGGAAATCCTCAAAACAAACTTGCATAGCCAAATCCACAATGGAATCTGAGTTTATCGCTTTAAATAAAGCAGGAGAGGAAGCAGAGTGGCTTCGTAACTTTCTGGAGGATATTCCCGTGTGGCTTAAACCTGTCTCTGCTATCTGCATACATTGTGATAGTTAATCTGCAATAGCAAGAGCACAAAATCACATGTATAATAGGAAGTCACGACATATACATCGACGACACAATACTGTGAGGCAAATGCTTTCTAATGGAATTATATCCATTGATTACATCAAGTCTAAGAACAACATTGCGGATCCGCTTACAAAAGACTTGACGAAAGATCAAGTAGAGAATTCATCGAGGGGAATAGGCCTTAAGCCTATGACTTAAAAAGTCGCCATAATGGCAACCCAACCTAGCTGACTGGAGATCCCAAGATCTAGGTTCAACGGGACAACAAAATTATGCGTGACTTAGTACAAATCACTGAGGAACTCGTTCCGCTGTCCATTTCTATGATGAAATAGTGATAACCTGTAGATAGTGTTTAGGATGAGCTTAGCTCTTAATGATTCTTATACCTTGGAATTCCAAGTGGAGTATAGCAGGATACTCTTAATAAGAGATCACCTATATGAGTATGAAGGGGCCGTTTCTATGAGAAATTCTTAAGGCTAATTTCTCTAGAGTACTCATGAATATACCAGACATTGTTCAGGGCCAAAATGAACACAACCGAATGGATCACTAGATGATTTGAAAGGAACCGTGTGAGTACTATTGTCTTGGTTTATATAAACGGCTGAACATTTCAAGACATCATGTTCACTGGTTAGCCAAATAAATCCGATAGTATTTCACTAAGGAAGGTTCAAAGCCAAAAGCCACCTTTCCCGATGCGGCAACTTTCTACCTGTCTCTCTCTCTCTCTGTCAAGTCAGTATTCTCATTTGCATTTTTCATTTCCAGCCAATTTCATTCATGTGGGGGATTGTTAGAATAATTGGGTGTAAACCCATTATTTTGTTGATCTTTGAGCCAATATCAATGTGGGACCCATGCATCCTTTGTGTCGGGTCATTGGTGCGTTGGATTCACCTCCGAGAGGAGATGAATCTAGACTATTTACTTGCTCAAATCTGTGTAGGATTGAATGAGTTATTGGCCTCCAAAGTCACCCCATTGAATATGAGTTATGTAGTTAAAAGTGGGTAATCCCACATTAATTTCTTATGGGAAATAAGTTGTCCATATATAACCCAAGTTTGGAGTAAGGTTTGGGCCCCAAGGGGCACCCCATTTTTGTGGAATAGGGAGGACCTATGGAACCCATGGGTTGACCCAATACTCCACACACGTGCGCGTCGCCGCCGCAGCCCGCCCGTCTGGTCCGGTCCGGGTCGAGTTGGGACGAGACGTGGGCGTGGGTCGTGGGTTCGGTTCAAGTCTTATCTTTTTGGGTTAAGGTCGGAATTAAATTAATTAATTATTTTATTAATTAATTTTATATTAATTAATTAATTAATTTCTGACGATTTGACCGAACAGATGTGACCGTTGACCGAACAGGTGCGTCCCTTCGGTAAGGGGTTGTTTGGCTACTGGTACCTATTCAAACCAGTGTTTCGAACATGCACCTAGGCTCTATAAATAGTGCAGCATTCTAGCATTCATATCATCGAAAAATTCTGAATTGTTACATATAACAAATTCTTCTTCCTCCTCCCGTATATCCTGAGAGAGTTCAGATCATCTGGTGAAGCCGCCGAGCAGTTTTTATTGAAGTGCTGCCTAAAGACTGCTGAGATCGTTTTATCCTGGGAGTCAGACGCCCATTATCTCGTGAGCACCAACTGTGGGGGGTGAATCTGTTTTTAAGGAGAGAGTGTGAAACACTCAACTCGATCTATCTTTCGACTGCTACATTTTCTATTTTTGTGAACGACAACAGGGTAAGTCGTTACGATTTAGTTCGTTCTTATTCAGATTCTAATTTTCTTCTAGTTAAAATTGCTTCTAGTTGATAATTAGATAATTCGTGTTATTTTATTGTTTGTGATCACCAATTATACACATAGTAATTAAATAGGGATTATTATATATCCAATTTTCAACAAGATCTCGGCAGCCTTGCAAGCCTAAGACAGTGACGACAAAAAAGTTAAAGAAAATGCTTGCTTTTTTTTTAATTTCTTATTTTATGACGTGAAAGAATTTGTCTAAGGTAAGTCATTTTGGACTCATTCTTAATCACCAAGTTCTTCTTAAGGTTGGTAAACATCCACAATTCAACAATCTCATGTAAGAGACACGGATTACCAAGCAAACAGTTGCACTTACATTGAGAACTCAAACTTGGACAATATTAACATTGCACAAGCAGTATATTTTAACTTTAAACACTCCACAACTACGCAAACTCAAGTGAGATTTTTATACACTTATCTAAATTTAAGAATTGAACATACTTGATGATAGCAGGAGTGGATTCTTTAACCTCCCAAATGAAGAAGAAGGGCTCCAGCCCAATTGGTCCTTTGTTTGCAAGTTTTTCACATAGAATCAAAATTGCAACTATAAGATATAATCTAAAGCATTAGTAGTTGCTAATTTACCCCATAATAATGTGTGCCTTTTAAAAAAAAAAAATTTAAAATAGATGATTCGAAGGACTAGCATAAGGGATCGGCTTCAACAATAAGCAACCAATTTGCCAAATAAAACTAAAAGCAGGGCACGAAACCGTCATTTATAAAAATATCAAGAGCAACAGCCTTTTTAGAGCGCGTTTTCACACACATGTTAATATATCTAAATATAGGCACACATATTTATTTAAATGATTTTTAAATTTTCTATGCATCAATTTCTTTTAAAAAAATAACTAAATTTATATTATTTAAAATAAATAAATGAAGCATGTACAATAGTTATAGTTATCATATTTTTACTTAATTACAGAAGATTTTGTACAAAATCTCAAAAAAGATATTTTATTTTTTGTTTTAATATTATAACATTAGACATGACAACCAGATATTGGTTTAAACAAAAATTTGAAGATTTCATCATTTGTGTCCAACAATTTGACAAGAATTTGCTAGTTTAAAAATTGGAGCATCATTTGTCAACTCGGTCAATTAAATCAATATTATTCAAACGAAGCGGCTCGATCTACTTATAAGGCTAATGATTATTTGCCTTTGTCGATAAATTTTATTCTAATTTTATGTTAATTGTTTTTTTTCATTAGTTGATTTTCTAACTAAAATAGTATATTTTAAAACAACTGACTCCAGCGCTTCAATTCGCAACAAAAAAATTCTAGTATTCAAAAGTTTATATGCAAAGCAGTTCGCTGGTAATTTACTTTGGAATGGATTCGTTTTACGTACGCTGCTAGTGGCTTTTTCTTCTTTTGGCTAAGCAAGTTGATGCACTAACATTCCTAACTGCACCGTACAACTGGGACTCACCTGTCAAGCATAGCTGAGACTCACTGACTAAAGCTGACGTGTTAAGTATACGTATCTTATTTGTTTGGAATTTGAGGAAAGAAAGGAATGGAAAAATTAATTTTTTTTCTTTTTTTTGTTTAATTTTACTTAGGAGGAAAAATAAAGAAAAAAGAATAAAAAAATATGTTTAAATCACTATTTATCTTTCTCTCTTATTTTATTTCACTTTTCTCGTATTTTCTTCACAAAATCACACAAGGAAGGAAAATTAATTTTTTTCATTTTCTCTTTTCCTTCTTTTCCAACATTTTTGGAACTTGGAGAAGAAAAGAGAAGAAAAAAAAAAATAACTGTTTGCTTTCCTTTCTTTGTTTGATTCTAGCTAGAGGGGGAAAAAAAAAGGAGGGAAAGCGAAGGAAAAATAGAGAAAAATTTTTAAATCAATCTTTTTGTTTCTCTCTCTTCTTTTCTTTTTCTTTTCTTTCATTTTTTTTGCAATTCCAAATAGGGAAGGAAAATTATTTTTCCTTTTCCATCCCTTCATCAAGTTCTAAATAGACTGTAAGAGTTATGATGTCCAGATTTCACTAAATCAGTGTATGTGTGTGTGTTTTTATTTATTTATTTTCGTTACAGGCTTTTCAATATTTGACTGTCTATTTTTTTGAAGTCGTGCCACGTTACCATCTATACAAATTATATAAATTTCATATAAACATAAGACTTTAAATTTAACATGAGAATTAGTTGATCACTGAGCACATAAATACGAAAACCTAAAGCACAGAAATACTTAATTAAAGTTACATTAGGATCCCAGGTTATCTTAGAATATATGCATGGATAGAATATAAGTTGTCACGGAGAGGCTCTTGCATCATGCATTGTGAATAAATTCCTACTTTGTATCGTATCATAAGAAATTAATGGCTTGTGTCGAAATGATTAAACAATTCATTAACCACCCAAAGATAACTAATGCTATCATGCATTGCGAATAAATTCCTTCTTGGACACGAAGAATAAATTTTGACCCTTTATTTTTTATTTTGAACTCAGAATTTGTACATTTAAAACATGTTTTTTTGTTTTTTTTTTAGCTTAGCCCTTTAAAACATGTTCTTTCGGATTGATTGTGAGATCTCGGCAGCCTTGCAAGCCTAAGACAGTGAGGACGAAAAAGTTAAAGAAAATGCTTGTTTTTTCTTTTTATTTCTTATTTTGTAACACGAGAGAATTTGTCTAAGCTAGGACCTTTTGAATTCATCCTAAATCAATAAGTTCTTCCCGAATGCTGGTAAATATACATAATTCAACAATCTCGGTAAAAGATGGATTACCAAGCAAACAGTTGCACTTATAGTGAGAACTCAAACTTGGACAGTATTAACATTGCACAAGTAGTATATTTTTACTTTAGGATCGTCACAACTAAGCAAACTCAAGTGAGATTTTTACGCACTTATCTAAATTTGAGAATTGAGCATACTTGATGATAACAAGAGTGAAATCCTTAACCCCCCAAATGAAGAAAGAAGGGCTCTAGCCCACTTAGTCCTTTGCAAGTTTTTCACGTAGAATCAAAATTGCAACTATAAGATATAATCTAAAGCATTAGTAGTTGCTAATTTACCCCATAATAATGTTTGCCTTATTTTAAAAAAAAAAAAAATTTGTTGGGCAAAATGAAAGCAGAGCAAGACAAACAAAGAAATAAGACTAAACTAAGGACTTAAGACTAAGCAACCTTCGGCATATATATCTGCCGCCACAACTTTCATCACATAAAGCGGAAGCTCCAAACCATCAAGGCAGCTAGAGAAAGAGTTTCTAAAAGTCCAGAGGCCATCTTAAGTTTGCCTTTTCAATTGCTATGGCCTTTTGGTTTCAGGTCGATCATCTCTCTCTCTCTTCCCTCACATAAGAACACAAATTATTAGTTTCTATATGCCTATATGGAAAGGAATTTAAATTCCATTCATGCATAATTTTCATATATGCATAACACTCTTAAAAAATGACGTAGCAATTTTAGTTTTTAGTTAAAAGTCATTGTATAAATGATTTCAGGTTTTTTTACTAAATTTTTATAGCAAAGTTTTAATGAGACAGTTTTACTATATCAAAAATATATATATATTGTATTATTTTACGATCATCCAAATAATAATATTATGTAATGATTATGTAATGGATGACTGTTTGCTCATCAAGTCTTCAAAGGCAATAAATGTTGTAGACTCAATTATGTGAATTGCCACTCGCTTGAAATGTCATATTGCCGACATTCAATTAGTATAAATTGGGAGCGCTATAGTTTGAAATACAACAAAAAATAGAAAAAAAAAATAGCAAAGAGAAAATAGAAGGAAGTGAAGTATAAGTAAATTCTCAAAGATTATGTTGTATTTTATTTGATTCTGTACTATTACTAAAGTCTTGAGTGGTCCAGAAGATTAATTTCTAAATATTTCAAAAGAAATAATATGATAAATATTTGACAGTTCTTAAAAAACTATTCGTTATACTTTGTGTTGTGTTGAGTTATTTTACCTACTTTATATTCTTTTAATTTTATAACAAAAAATAATTTTAAAGATATTTTTATAATATTTTTAAGAGTTTTTGATAAATTTTTAAAATTATGCTGTAGTTTTTGAAACGGCTGGAAAAATTTTAGATAAAAATTTCTCTTAAAGATCCACTAGAGTATTTAAAGAGAAATTCTTTCGAACCATGGTCCATGATTTAATCACCTGTTGATCATACTACCATACACAGCAATCTTTTTCCGATGTACCAAACAAAAATTAAAAAAATACACAGCAATCAATCACCTCCATCTGCCAGTCAGGTCAACGTGGTTCCCCACTCCCATCAGGTGGGCCATCATCATTCGGGGCTTTCCGATTTCTTACCATGAGCAGGGATCCAGTGTGCAACTAACTAGGCAAACCTAGTTGGTCAAACTCTTTCTTCTCCTTTGAGAGGTTAAGAAATTTACATTTGCCAGAATAATATTCAATCCTTGATTTCAGACAAGTGTGCAAAAATTTTACCCAAATTTGATCGGTTGAGAAGAGTGTGAAATAAGAGTGTCCTCTTGTGCCATGTCAACAATACTCTCAAGAAAATTACTATACTAATGTCAATTACTATAAGAATAATGTTATACAACTAAAAAATTTATACAGAATTTATCACCAAAATAATATATCTAAATTATGGTACTATCACTTTATAAAAAAGAATCCATTAAGGTACATATTAATTACAAAATTGTCATTGTCATATTATTTTGGTGTAAAATTTTGTATAATAATTTTAAAAAAATAGCATTTTTCTTACTGTAAAGATGATAACTTGTTCGGGCGATTTGTGTCTTATTAAAGACTGATAAATTATGAGTATTTACCAACTTTTAAAAAAATTGAATCTTGCTAACATGTACTTTAAAGACACATTTTAAACCTGTTTTGTCTAATTATACAAAGTATTAAAATTTATATTTTTATAATTTTTAACACTAAAAATATAAATTTTAATATTTTAAATAATTAAATAAAATAAACTTAAAATATGCACTTAGAACACACGTTAACATTTGCCAAAACAATTTACTCGCTCGATAAAGAGTTCTGCCATGCTCATACGTGAAAAGAAAAAACAATGTTATTGTTCTAGAAAATTTGTAGGCAAAAATTATTGGCCCAATCCACATACGATTGTATGATAACTTATTAACATCCACACCCAATACGAGCTTGTGGATAGGTATGACACGTGCCGTGACGTGTCGATTGCTGGCTCCGACAACCCGCACTGTCAGAAACCCTAACAATATTTCCCTAACCCGTAACGGACACGTGCCAATTTCTCCAGCAATATCCTGTTTTCTCTCTCCTCACTTGTTATCCTCGAAGGCATTTCGACGCCGGTCGCCTACATGAAGCTCACTCCCCTCTCTCTCCACCGTCCAACTGCATGTACCGATTTTCTCTCTCTCTCTCTCTCTCTCTCTACATATCTGTATACCTCTTTATTTCATGTACTTAGAAATTGTCGATTGGATTATTCCGGCTAGTCTGACCGCTCCGGCGAACTTCTCCGATCGTCGCTCTGACATCCAACGGTTGAAGACGATGTTTGCTTCCAACACCGGTTATCCGGTGAGGACGATCCAGAAATGCTAGATCCGTTTGCTGTTATTCACGTTCGATCCAAGATCTGGCTACGCAAGAGGAAAAAAAGCCCTACATCCTTGACCTAGTTCTGTGAATTGTATTGGAATATTCAATCTTGTATTCGTAGAGCTATATGATGATCCCGCGATTATACAGTTTTGGAATTAGGGTTAGGTTTTAACTTCTGTACAGTTAGGGCTATACATATAGATGAAGGGGATGTTGAGAGCGAACAGTGGCGAATAGGTTTAGTTGAAAGCTCTGAAAGTGGCGAAGATGAGTCTGAGTACGGCCGAGGAAGAATCGGCGCAGGAAATACATATACCTGCCGATATCGATTGGCAAATGCTCGACAAGTCGAAGTTTTTCTTCCTCGGAGCCGCCCTGTTTTCGGGAGTTTCAGCCACTCTTTACCCTGTTGTGGTGTTGAAAACTCGGCAGCAAGTGGCTCAATCTCAGGTTTCTTCCATCAAGACCGCCTTTTCGATTGTTGGGCACGAGGGTTTTCGCGGTCTGTATCGTGGATTTGGGACTTCATTGATGGGAACAATTCCAGCTCGCGCACTCTACATGACGGCGCTGGAGGTGACGAAGAGCAAAATTGGGACTGCAACAATTCGGTTAGGACTTCCAGAACCAACCGCAGCTGCCGTTGCCAGTGCTGCCGCCGGGTTAAGCGCTGCCATGGCGGCACAGCTGGTGTGGACCCCAGTCGATGTGGTGAGCCAAAGACTAATGGTGCAGGGCGGCGATAACTCAAAAATTCCCAATTCCTCGGCCTGTAAATATCTTGGCGGAATCGATGCGTTTAGGAAGATTCTCAATACGGATGGACCAAGGGGTCTATACAGAGGATTTGGGATTTCAATTTTGACCTATGCCCCTTCGAATGCAGTTTGGTGGGCATCCTACTCTGTTGCGCAAAGGCTTGTTTGGGGTGGAGTTGGTTGCTATTTTTGCAAGAAAGACGATGCTAGCAATGACAATGGTGTGTACACTTTTAGACCAGATTCGAAGACTGTAATGGCGGTTCAGGGGGTCAGTGCAGCCATGGCAGGTGGGTTTTCAGCTTTAATTACGATGCCCCTTGATACAATCAAGACAAGATTACAGGTCTTGGATGGCGATGAGAATGGCCGGAGGGGACTAACCGTCGGACAAACAGTTCGGAATTTGGTCAGAGAAGGTGGGTGGATGGCTTGTTACAGAGGCTTGGGACCTCGGTGGGCTTCCATGTCCATGTCCGCAACCACTATGATCACTACGTATGAGTTTCTGAAACGCCTCTCGGCCAAGAGTCAAGAGGGTTTAACATCATGAACAGAAAGAAGAAAATTGTGGGAGGAAAGAAGGTTTGTTTTTTTCTCTTTTAAGCTCTGTTTAAATTTTTTTTTTTTAATATTCTGTCTGAACTTGTCTTTGCCTTTTTTGGTTTCCTTTTTGTTTTTTCTCCTGCTTTGCCCAGGCGAATAATCAATGTAAGTAGTTATTACTTTTGTTGATATAGAAAACATATATATATATATATATGTATGTATATCTTTGTTTCACTATACTTTCTCTACATTATCTTTACTTTATTTTGGAAGTGTGTTATCCACAACTTCTGATTATTCAAAGTTCGTGACTTTAATTAGCATCTTTTATAAGTTAACACTTGGAATTTTCTAGATTCCTTTGTGTTCGGAGGTGGATAGCATCTAGATCTAGTCTTTGGTAGTGAATGAACCCATGATTATCTGGGATCTAGACTCTCAGTGGATTAATCTTGGCCATTGTTCCTGACAATGTTGATATGCACATGCTGGTGGGTGGAAGATTGATAGATAATTCTACTTTTAAAAGACTAGTTTGTTATAATTGTTACTTTTTTTTTTTCTTTAATTGGTGGGGCTAAAACACCACTTGGATGGATATGATAGTGGGGACTCTTATCATTTAATATTTATTTTCTTGTATATGGCTTCGCACTGACTCCAGAGTAACAAACAGAGCGTCAATCAATTTGATGACTCTACTTTGTCCTATATACTGGCATGGTATTACAAACTCATTTCATTCTAGGCTGGTACAAGATAATGAAATGAAATATTATTTTTAATTTTATTTTTATTCTATCATTTGATATCATTATTTAAACATAGAATAATCATTTTCATAAAATAAAATAACTATTCTTATATTTTGTTACAATGATTATTTTTTATTTTAAGAGTAAAAGAGTATAAAATAAAATTTTTAATGTTAAATTTCTTTTTAAAAAAATCAAACATGTTTGATAATTATTTTTTTAATCTTAAAAATTAAAAAATTAAAAAATTAAAAAATTTCACCATCATTGCCGTTGCTAACCACCATCACCGCTGTTGTTAATCACCATCACCATTTATCGTTGGTTACAATCACTCTCTATCCACTGCTACCACTACTTCGATCGCCCCACCACCACCACCACCACCACCCACCGTTGGCTTTGGCCTTGGCCGCTGCTGCCACCGTGTTGCTACTTCCACCACTGCTCGTTGTCCATTGCTGTCACTATCACCATCACCACAAATACTTAATAATATTTAATAAATAATATATAATACTTTTAATATTTTGTATATAACATAATATTAAAATTTCATATTATACATTAAAATTTTATTCCTTTTTATTTTAACATTGTTCATTGATTTTATCAAACAAAGAAAAAAAAATAATCATTTCATTTCATTATCATTTCCAGTTCATTCCTTCCCATTTCTTTTTACCAAACATAACCTTAAATTTTTGCCGTGTGGCTATGTTGCAGATATTGGAAACCCTAGGTTGGCTGGATTATGCAAAAGGTCATAACTTCATTTGACATTCTAGTTTAATTAAAGTTAATTTTACGTAAAAACATTAAATCCCAGAATGCAACTGTTATTCGCGATGGAAAAACTTACACAAGATTATGCACTGCGAGAAAATTGGAAGTTCTATATTTTGAAATAATTGGCATCCAAAATTTATCATATTATAATTTCACAATTTCATCACACGAAAAAAACAAACCCCATATCTTCATTGATAATGAAATGACATAAAGTAGGACCAATGCCTTGGAAAAAAAATAAACAGCCATCCAAACCTTATGAAAAGATAGAACAATAGTCCAATTTTTTGGGGCACAAATTCATCCTTCAAGAGGGAACCATTACAGAAGATGGAGTTATTACCGTGGCAAAAAGATGAGAGGAGCACCCAATGACATACTACAAATAATCCTTCCCATTGAACAATAATCGTTTCCGGAGAAAGTTTAATAGGCAAATTTACATGTTATATAGCATACCCAAAAAAAAAATTACATTTCCCTGGATGTACAAAGCTTCCAAACAACTGCTGCAAGCTGAAATATTAACTGAAAACCAAGGCCTTGGATCACTCAGTATGGAACCAATTTCAACATAATAGCTCTCTGCATGTACTTCACACTTCAGCAACATGAATGAAATAGCAAACAGCATGAACCTCTCTTTCCAAAGTACCAAAAAAAAAAAAAAAAAGAACACAGCACGAACCTTGTGTGAATCGATTGATATTTCTTTTCTATTCTCTTTAATCAGATGCAGCACAATAATAACTACCCAATCTTAACTTCTTTTGCCTATTCAATCTTAACTTCTGTTGCCCCAAACTACATATTTGTTTAGCAGAGGCATAAAGCAGTGAGCAATAAGTGTATAACTTGCAATAAGATGCCCTCTAATTTTTGTAATGATAATTACAATTACCAAGAGACAAAATTTGACAAGGCATCCAAAAATAATCAACATAAATCATGATTATACTAAAGATATGCAATGCATTAAGTTATTTAAAAAGAGGAGAATAGAAGAGACTTAGGCCACACTTCATTGAGAGATTAAAATTCCTAATAAACTCGAAATAGGGTGATACTAATCATTTCAAATAAAATAGGGGGGAAGCTTTTGCCAAGCTTCAATGAATAGTACTATACTGAAGAGTGAGATCCCCCAAACTAGAAACGCATTCACAAGTTGTGGCCAATATGGCCCACTGAAAGAAGAAAAAACCTGACTGATGAGGCAGTTAGCAGAATGCATCAAGAGTACAAAGCCAGAGAACCGTACTCCCCAGCTCTATCAAGGACGAGCTCTCTTGTTGCTGCAGGATGGGCACTTGTACTGCTTAATATGCTGAGCCCTAGCCGGGGTAATCTTCACACACTTACCATGGAACCACTTCTCACATATGTCACAACAAATCCAGAATTCATCTGATGCATAATTCTCCCCACACGCCCCACACAAGGTCTCCCCGTGCTCATCCTCCTCTTCCTCATCCAAACCGCCCTCTTCATTTTTTGAATGTGACATCAAAATATTTCCCTGAGATTCGGATCCCAGCTGCTTTGGTCAAACAAAAAATAAAAGCAATGATAAACCAACAAACAGAAGAAAGGGCAGTTGGATGCGATAATATGATCATCATCATCTCTATATCCAAGGGAAGAAAAGTTGGCTCCTTCTAAATGCATGTCAAGGTTATCTTAAGGGTATGCCATGTTCCCAGCATGTGTCAAACAAAAATAATAAATAAACAATGTAAACCAGCAAAGAGAAGAAAGGATAATTAGACATGATTATATTAAGTGACAAGTCAAAAAGGATGAAATTTTCCTAGTTGGCTATGTGTAAAATGCACATGATGGTATCTTAAGGGCCCAGGCAAAAAAACATGAGACGATATCAATAACACCTCGCATCTCAAAACTTATGAACAACATGCTCAGTTGCAATCCCAATTTTTTCTTATAAATGCTAAGCAAAAAATAAAACAGAGCTAACTTCAGCCAATAGTAGGTAAGCTGATGTCGAAGACTTCATGATTGAACAGGAGTGAGGATAAGTTATTGCTGTTGCAGAAGATTTTAGATTGTCATAAGCTCGTGATATTTGAACTCGTGTGAAGAAAACAAACTACAATACTTCACCCCTTTGGCACCAACTTTACAGTCACTGTCCATATAAATACCAAAGTTTGATAACCACAATGAAGTATTACAAACAAAAGATTCTTTTTTACCACTTTAGAGTTTGACTTGTATTTGTTGCTACTGTGATTTGAGACTGAAGATTTCTCCTTCTGTTGTTTCTTTGCAGCACCAGTTACAACGTCAAATATTGTAGGGAGATCATTAATCATATTAAAAAGCCGCTTCCTGCATCACAAAAATAAAAATTTGGATTAAGTCCCGAAATCACCTAGTCACTAAATGAATAACTATGAAATGTCACATGCATTACAGATCACAGATCTGACATGAATATCTAAAAGTGAATTCATTTTCTATTTTTGAATCATTTTACAGACATATAAACCCTGCAACTGCTCCATTGACGAAAATGATTTTTGTGGCTCATCATGGAGTTAAACTGATATTCTTGTCAGCCTCACCATTAACCTCATCCAGTGCAAAGTTTATTGGCTCTCTTACTTTGTTAAATGCACCGCCTTAATGAGACAGCAAGCACATAGTGCATAATATGACAAATCACAGCAAGAAGCTCAAGCATCAAGATGATGAGTACATTCCATGCCTCAGTGCAAGGCCATAACTTTATTACAAAGCACCCGCTCAAGGATAAAAAATAATCCAAAGGAGGAAAAGCAAAACCCAAAAAGAAACAGCTTTTAGAAGGCAATATATAATTCAAATTCCCTGTATATTTTGCTAGAGAACTTTCTCAACATGCTCCTTCATATCCGTCCTCAAACATCCAAATTTCACCCTACTCCTTAGAAATAGGCATGCAAAATTATATACAAAGGCTAATTAACACACTGCAAATTATGGTGGACCTAAGCCTATGTTACCCAGACTCTTTCTAAGATGTATGAAGTAGCCGTGTCGGACACTCGACACTTGAATAGGGGTGTGGGTATGGAATAAGTGTTCGACATGTATTGTTGGATACTTACCCAACAAAAATGTTTAGTAATTCGAGTTTACCATATAAATATGCATAAAACTCTCATATTATGCATGAAATATTTTACAAAACATTGAAAATATTATTTTATAGGATAAAATAAAATAAGTATATTAAGGACTATGTATATTGTGTCGTGTCCTGAGTCTTTGGACAAGAAAATCAAATGAATCCAACACTTAGACACATACCCGCATCCAACACTTGTACCCGAGTCCATGGAACATAGACCTAAGCTTACATCGGCATATGTATATTTTCTTATAAGCAAAATAGATTTTATTATGAAAAAGGCACCAAAGGGGCACCATCCACATACACCACCAGATGGATAGAAAAGAAGCTCCTATACAATCCAGATAGAGACAGCATTATGGAATACCATTCCATATTCGAAGCTGCAAACTAAACACTTCATACATAAACACACATAAATAATGGCTTACTCTCAATACAATTCCACACACTAATCATCCATGAAAGTTTCACGGGATTGATCGATACCAAATTTGGGAAAAACAACACCAGATTGAAATACTTGAAGACCATTCAAACAAAAAGTAGACAGCCATAAAGAGGCAACACAATATTTTGATCCTAAAACACCAATAGTTTATTCCCCAGAAGCGCAAATTCAAGGACATCCATAAAGCATGCCTACATTGTGTTACTGTAGAATAAACGTGAGCAACAGCAGACATATTAGCAAGGAGATGTCTATAAATCCTTGCCAAGACATTTAACTTCCAATATCCCACCTCTCACACTGTTCAAGCAATCACCAAGAAACTCAGAGGCCACTCCTAACCCGAATTGGTAATATTTAACCAAAAAATACCTTAATTGGTATTCAAAGCCTTATCTAAAGTTTTCAAACACAGTTCAAAAAACAAAAAGTTCTAAATACCTTTCGATGATCAACTTTTGCCAAGTCAATATCTTTCCAACAGCCCAGATGTTCATCAGATGTAGAAAATAACAATCTACCAAATAAGGAACATCACTTGAAATTTCCTTTAGTAAAAAGTGAACACCTTTTTTATTCTGCACGCCATTCATCATCAAACACCAGAGTACAACAGAACATTCTAGAATTCAATATAATCTTAATCCACTGACCGTCTACGTCACAATTAAAAGATTTCCATATGTAGCTGAAGGACTAAAACTATCAAACATATATATTTTCGTATTTCTAAGTATCATCAACAGAGCAGAACAATACAGAAACTAATTGTACTTCACTCTTCACCATACTCTTAATGACAGTATGCTAAATGTACAAGCAAAACATAAACATTTGCTGGAAAGGAGTGAGCTAAGCTTGTCAAAACAAAAAACCTAATGAGTTATTTGGGCACATAAAGATGTGGTGAGAACTTGTAAGCTGGCAAAAACTTGACAGTAGGGTTAGGGGCAGAGCCAATGTAGGCCCAGAGGGAGCAAGTGCCCCCCCTCAAGTTTTTGAGAATTGCATTTTTGCCTATAAATCTGAAAAAAAAAATTCAATTTGCCCCCTCTGAAATTTGTAAATGCGCCCCCCCCCCCCCCCCCCCCCCCCCCCCCCCCCCCCCCCCTTCAAGTTTCAAGAATGTCATTTTAACTAACAATTTATGAAACACTTCTCAATTTGCCTCTCTAAAATTTTATAAATGCCCCACTTAAAGAATGGGAGATGAAATACTTCTTGTTTTGTCCAAAAATTTATAAATGCCCTACCGAAGGGTCACTGAGATGTACCTTTTGAAGCTAAGGGCTGGACGGTTGTACACAAATGGGAGGCGAAATTGTAACAATGCAATGAGTTACCTTGAAATTCAGCCAACAAAACAGCGAAATTTTTTTCGTTCACAAAGAAAAGATCTGACCAAAACAATCAAATTTTGAGCTAACGGAGCTGCATTACTTGAGTTTTCGGACAATGTTCTGAAAAGTATATCCTCCCATTCCAATCAGAGGTAGGGTAAATATCTTGGCTGTAACTTGGGAGATAAAAGTGTGTAAAGAGTGAGAACACACAACTTAAACCAACGCAACAAGGGCTGAAAAAACTGAAGTGACTACAAGGTAATAATTTGTCCAAGCATAAGAGTGTTTTTTTGATTCATTGTATCAATCAACAATTTATTGCAGCTCTTATCTGGTAAGGAGCATGGCCCACCTAGAGAATCGCCACTAAAAGACAACTACCCAAAATGCATGATCAAATTTCTATTGAATCATAAAGCAAATCCACCTGACCTTCGACATTAAATAAGAAAGGGCTGATGTCAACCACACTCCCCTCCACACACCCCCCCCAAAAAAAAAGAAACTTGTAAGTTAGCAGTCCATGAAAACCATCCATACCTGTCAGCTTTATCAAATCCGAATCTAGCGCCAAAATAGAAGGCAACAGAAAGTAGCCATGCATCACTGTGGACAGAAACTAGAGATAACCAATCCATTTCCTGCATCCCATCTCTGGCAAAGTTAATACCCAATGCAGGCTCTGGGAGTTCTGGAGGCACTTCTTCAGCAGGTAGATTGACCTCCCATTGCTCACTGGGAAATCCATACAAGCACAGGTTTTCCTTCTCTGTATGGAAGAATATGCATGTATTTAGATTAGTTGATAATAGCCATGAATGGGAAACAGAGAAAATGAAAGCAACATCTATGTGAAGGAAAGATGTATAAATGAAATCTTTTCTTCACATTTAAGAATGCACATTGCCACTCAAAATCAAATAATGAAATTCAAAGCTTCAAGCCATACAAGACTACAGAAGGCCTTTAATGAGTATGATGGGATGATGGCCAAAATAATCAAAACAGTTTTAAGCAAATGTGTAACATGAAAAAATAAATAAATTTCACATCATGGAGGACTGAAACTCAGATAAATAAAAAAAAACCAAAAACAAAAAAAAACATAGGTACAATCTTTAACTGGTAATGATAACAATGTAAGTACATATGTATTTGCATAAGCAAGAGTAAGATGCTTTCTAAAAGCACTTTGAAAGGTTTTTGCAATATTCATTTTTTTAACAATTTGTAAATTTTGTTTGCACTAAGGCCAATTTAATTTTTGTTTTTTGGCAATGTCAACAATGAATGGCTGACTATTTCCTATGAAAACATTTCCACCATTAGAATTAAATTTTGCTGTATGAAGCAGGGGTACTTTTAGAACGGAATCATATCTGTATCAGATACCGATACTCCTCGTATACTAGCGGATATGTATCCAATACTTCCTACACGTATCCATAATTAGAAATTAATTTTCTTTAATTTTGAAAACTATCGGATACTTTCTGAATATTCTAAGTCACATATCTGCAGTATCTTGAAATTGACATGTGGCATATTTCGTATACCCAGTATAACTGTTAGGAGAAATACAAGAATAGTTTCCAATAATTTGCGTACTCATTACAGAAGAATAATTGATAAAGAGTGAGATTAAAGCATATCAAATTTGGTCCAAGTTCATGTCCACAAAATATAACCTTAATCTTTTATATGTGAATATAATAAAAGTTTGAAATTGAGAACATTTGGTAGATAATTAAAGACAAATAGTTGATACAAACATGTTATGACAGAATTCATTTTCAATATATATAAACATACATGATAGTCATATATATCGCTAGATCCTCAACATATCCATATCTTAAAATATGATACATATAAGATAAAACCTTTTTTCTATCAGGAAGGAGAGGTCAAAAATAAAGATCAATAAACAGGTATCACAAAGCAAGATTTCCTAGTAAGTATCATTTTTGGGCAACATCCAATATAAGATCCCCTTACAATTCCTGAGATTAATTTTGGCCAAATACATTCAAGAACAATGCATCAAACATCAGTACAATTAATACCAAAAATTCTGCAGCAAAAAATGTTTGAAAGCTAGGATGAGAAAACATATTCCATCAGTGTCAAAAAAATAAGATGATGACTATGCCATGCAGCGGGAAAATGAAGACAACAGTCAATAGAATTCATTTTAAGAACAAAAAAGCTTTTAGTACTGCCAATCAAACCAGATAAACCAACAAACAGCAAATGACAAGTCACAGAATACTTGCAATATTTGAAGGTGCCAGTATATGATTGATATGCACAATTAACCAAAACAGACACATATCAAGCAAAACACATATACGTGCTCACACACATGCATAGCCTATGTGCCATTTTACCAACAGAACCTGATTAAACATAATACATGTATATATACCCAAACCTATTTTACATGGACTCTTCTATAAACCCCAAAGTACCCATGTCAACACAAGCTGACAAGCGTAAGAGTATAGAATATGTGTCGAATTAAGAGTATAGAATATGTGTCCAGACTCCAACGTATCTACCATACAGGCATCCAAATTAGATGCTCCAATAAAGAAATAGCTCAATTTTGATAGCAAATAAGGGTTTTCTACTGGTTTTCTACTTCTATCACATGCAAAGAGACATGGAAACCATTACTTTTCACTACATTCCATTTAATTTTATGTTCTATTCAAGCATGTACCCAAATAATACTAACATTACACTAGAGTATGGTACAAAATATAATATATTCGGATGAGCAGCGCATGTACCCACATCCATACTCAACCTTGGACACATTTGAAGCCAAATCCTCAAATCCTAGGATTTGGGGTCCAAGGGGGTCCCACACCAGGACATAACTGCACCTAATATGAAGAAGAAGAAGAAGAGCAAATATGTCTCACTTCCACTTACCCCGGGGGAAAAGAAAAAAAAACTTGTCCTCCATACAAATTGCCTCAAAAGCTATTTTAATCATACATATCAATCTAAAGAATGTCCCGAACAATTCCATCAACAAAGTTAAAATATTTGGACAAAATATTTAAGAACAAAAAAAAAAGCTAACAGTGCTCGGAAACAAAGGGACAATCTTGTAACTTACCCACAAGTAGAGAATATGAAAACAACTTTTCGGAAAAGGAAGAAAATAGGATGAGCATTTTCACGGGAGGTATCGCAAAAAGGCAACAAACTGAGATCACAAACTCTATAGGTCATGCACATCAAACTAAAGTCAAACAATTAAGCATTCTACCTGATAGATGATGATATGAAATTTGCATGACAAACTAAAAGACTAAAATCAATCTACAGTAGACACTGATGAGAAAAGTCAATCTTAAGAGTGAAAAAAAAAAAACAAAAGAGGCAGTTTAAATGAAGTCTCTTCACAAATTTTCTGTCATTCTGTGGTTGGTCATAAGGCCCTCTACTCACCTTTAAAGAGATGATTTCCAATGGAGGAATAAGGATGATGCCTGTAATATATGCAAATAATAAATAAAGCACATTGTCCTTTTACATTAAAACGTATCACCAGACTGAACGCTAAACATGGATGCTTCTGAAAGAATATTCTAAGGAGCTTTAACATAGAAATATTTTTTATTACGAAATTTATGCCCTATTATCCTAAAAATTAAATGTAAATATAAAATCAGTTTTTTTAATAACCAAATAATTCAGCACTAATAACATATTTCAAAGAAAATATAAAGTTAGCAAGCATATTAAAAAATTTCAACAGCTAGCAAACTTCCACTCAAAATAATAGACATAAACGCAAGGTAAAGGACACATGACAAAACTATCTCCGTCGCACTAGGCTAACCAAAACTAAACACGGGCCATTTCATCTTACTGAAACCAGAAAGAAACCTCAGTCAAGTTGTTGAAGACCGTTGAACCTTAAGTACCCACAATTCCCAATGTTGGGCACCCACAAACCAATAACACCACAAATCCTGTCAAATAGACAGGTGAACAGCCAATGAATACAATTTATCTCCTTTCATGCACTATATCTAACCACTACCCACCAAAATTCAGACAATAATATCCAAAATTAAAAAACCATGACCGAAACATACAATGCATAAACCACAAAGCGAATAAATAAAACATTCCCATTGCATAACTAATTACGATAAAGAAGCAGGAACGCATAGACGCTTCACAACACTCATATGTTAAAAAAGCAAACGACAACAAAAACCAAAACTAATAAAACCCTAACCAGGATCACACTGCTGATAGAATTCTTCAACATCTGCAACCACAACAAAAAAACACACACACACATTCAACAATTGAACCAACTAAAAAAATTCCAAAAAAAGAAGCAAAAATTCAAAAAAAAAAAAAGCAGAGAAAACAGAACCTGTGGTGAGAGCTTTGATCATGCCGGCTCGTCGGCCTTTGAAATCCCAAAAAACCTCTTCAACGGTGCGAGGATTGTACGGCGCACCTCCGTCCATTGTGTCGCTTTTCAGAGCACAAGCCAAAACCAGACTTCAAAAATGTATACAGAGACCTAATAAATGGCGAAGAGAGGACAGGAATTGAAATAGCGGAGGCTTTCAGCGGTATTTGTTGGGATTTAAAAGTCGGAACTCAGAGGGAACAAAAGCACGTACTTTCAGAGGAAGAAGAGAGAGAAGAAAAGACGGTACAAAAGAAGAGAGAGAGAGAGAGAGGAGAGAGAGAGGCGGAATTGATTCTATTGAGAATAGACCGGTTTAACTATATTTGAGAGAGTGGAGATGAGTCCGAGCGAGCATGAGAGAGTTTGAACCCATATTGAGATGTATATGGACCCGGGTGTGTTGGATTAGTCAACAAAATTATCAGATCCTCTGTATTCAGCACGGACTCAAAAGTTTGTACCTGGGTACGTGGATGACCCTTGCCGTTAGAATATTGGGCCCCAGTTGAGGCAGTGACATCAGACACCAGATGTACTAGAACCAAATTTGGTAGGTTAAAAAATTTTAATCCAAATGTTTATCCAATTTTGGAAATTCGAATTTTTAAATATCTTTGAATACTTTAATGAATTTTTCAATTTTGTTTTTCACAATTAAATTGCATTTCTACAGATTGAAAATTGAATCAGCCCCTTTTACTATACTCTGCATTTCTCCGGGATTATTATAGATTTTCAGTATTTCTCAGTTTATATTAATGAATCATTACATTCAAGTCAAGTCAATCACAACCCAAATTCTAAATTTTTTTTTACTATTTATAAATTTATCAAGTCAAGCTCAAAAAATTAGTGAACATTCAAACTTTTAGTAGGCCAAACACGAGCTAAGCTCAAATAACACCAACTTGTTTATATAAATTAGTGGGCTGAACGCGAACCCAAATAGCACTAGCTTATTTATATATTTAGCAAATCTCGAACAAACTTTTAATGAACTGAACGCAAGCCAAGTTCGAATAACTTGGAGCGTCTTACCTGTAACAGAACTATAAAATCCCTCAACTTCCACCTGGATGTGTGGGTCAACCAATAGCTCAATTTGCAACAAAAATCTGAACCAACTCAACCTAGCTAGTAGTAATGGTTTCAGTTTTTCAATTTCAAAGCAATCTACTTCCTTGTTAAGGGCTTCAAGTAAACCATGCCTGATGTATTACAATCCTGCAAACTCGTGATATTCAAGATTCAACATTACTATAACCATACCATTTGCAAATTCGCAACAACACATCATAATTCTAAACTTGTCTTCCAACTCTTCAGTTTTGGTCTCAGCAAAGGCAACTGGAATTGCAGTGGGTTGACTAAATCATGAACTTAGGTTAATTTGGTAGAGCAAATCACAGATCTTCCGAATCAAAGAAAATAATTGAGGTTAAAAAAACACACCTTACATGTTAAAGTGGCACACCAGAGCAATTATGTTCATTACTTTGTCCAATCACCCATAACCTACTTAAATCAGGATAGTTTTTCAAGTCGAAGTAAAGTGGCACCTAGTAAACCTCCACATATCATGTTATCGGCAAAGCTAAGTCGAGAAGCAATAGAACATAACGAAGAAAACTAACACAGCCAAGGATGACTTCCCCCATTTCATCAGCATAAACATTGACTGCTGATTCAATTGTTGCCGGCCTCATCTCTCACCGGTGGACTGAGAGATAGTGCTGGTTCCCACCGCCCACATCAACCCCGCCACTTTGCATGGCCTTAGTAATGCAAGAAGGGTAGGCAGAAAACCTGAATTTTTGCTGCTGGAAGATATTGTCACTGTTGGAGGCACTCGTGATGTCAGAACAAGAGGTTGTTGAAGCACCCTCCTTGTAATTCTCTGGCTGGTGAACTTCAGATTCTGACATATTAGTGGTAAAAGGGAGATGAGCTGAGCCAGATATATCTTGTCCAGTGGTTGTGGCAGTAGGCTCGGATTCTTGGAGCTTTTTTGTGTTGAGAAATCGTCCCCCAGATCCTCTAACCCTTTTTAATGCATGTAGATGGCGGGATTCATGGAGATAAGGCTGATAGATTTTAAAAAGATATTAGCTAGGGGCTAATGCTTTTCGGTCATACAGCCACGGCACCAGTGTAACATGGTACAGCAGACTAATTGGAGGAGTACACAGGAAAGGAGAAGCAGAAAATAAAAGGCTCATACCTTTCGAGGTTTTGAGCGATTGTTTTGAGCCTCAAGCTTGGCGCGGTTTTGTCTCCGCCTGAGAATTGCACTGTACTGTTTTGCATTGACATATATGGGCTCATCCTGTGGAAGATCAAGAGGCAGCGGCACTCGAGCAGTTGCCATCCCCGGCATTTGGGGATGATGAATCTGGCAACACTTTAACGGTAAGTATCTCATAAAAGGGTGGCAGATAAAACACAACTTGGATAGTTAAACACTATAACTGGTGTGGTTTAAATAAACTAGCAGGTCAAATATAGATTCACGGGCAAGAAAACCAGAATCCTTACAACCAGTGGATTTTGGAATCCACTGGTTGAAACCATGGATAGCATTTAACATAAAATCTAGCAAAGCACATCGTCTTCTTCCCTACTTTATCAAGAATAATATAAAGCTGTTATTACAATAAAAGAAATGACCAAATATGGTACTTCATAAAAGAAATGACCAAATACGAAACCAGGAACTTTACTACAATAAAAAAACATTAGGAGATGAAAAGCAGAGAAGAATAAGAACAAAGGAGATGCAAAGTAAAATGAAATGGAAAATATATATATATTTAGAATGGCATTGTTCTTCTTAGACCTCCTTTATAAACTCTGAAGAATCTATAAGGCCAGCATAATATTTGTTGTGTGCACACTTTAAAGAACGAATTGTGAATGAATGCTAAGGAAGGTGCTATTACGTGAAAAGGATGGTCTAGAGTGTAGAGTTTGACCAATCAATCTCTTCTCTCTCTGAACACAGAGAAAGAGTAAGCAACAAGACGCATAAACTTCGCATGACACTGCCAAAGAAGCATGAAAAATTTTGAAGTGCAACATAAATAGAATAAAAGTTGCAAATACACATTCTCATTTCTACTTCCTGAAAATAAGTGTGCGAGGCAGATGACATGAGTGTGCATAAGACTAGATAGTTAAAAGGTAGCCACCATGATGTTCTAGAGGAGGCGATGGTAGTGAGTGCCAGGAAATGCAGACAACGGCAATTTATCCATGTCCTTGAGTATCTTAAATTTAAAGTAAAATTTTCAAACTATTTCTAGGAACAAAGATTGGTATGGAAATTGTAAATCAGCACTTCAAAGCAGAAAACACACAAATGGTGGTAAAGCCCGAGCTTGGGATTTGAACAGCAAGGCATTAATTGGGAAGAAGCAAAGAAATGGACAAGGTAAGGAAACCAACTTGGCAAACAAAATACTTTAGATTGGCATGGAAGGACTCATGTTATGACATAGGAATTCCAGATTATAGTTGTATTGCATTTGGTATTAGCAGAAATTAGATCCATGACATACAGAAGACATTACTCTTACTTATCACTGTCATAATTATTTTAAATTATGTAACATAAGTACATAACAAATACAAATTGGCATTTAAGGCATTAATTCACTTATGCTTTATTCCACACTGTTAAAGCAAATGAAGCCCAAGGAAAGACAAAGTTTGCTCTGTTTTTCAACAACATAAGAGGGTCTCAAATACCTAACTTAGGGTTAGTAGGCAACAACAATTTACAGCCCGCTTTGCAGCTTTTTTTGAGCTTACAGAGTAAATAAGAAAAGTTTGAAAAACACGATTGCTGTTGAATTGAATCCATTTTCTTATGATCCCAAATTTTCAGAAACTCCCACAACATTTGATAGTTTCCTGAAAACAGGCGGTTTTAAGAAATTTTTCTCCAAAACAATACGAGAGAACACTAAAGTTAATGGGCATACAACTAGACCACCAATTAGAATTTCTCCTAATTTACAACAAAGAACTTAGCCACGTATGGACCTAGGGCCAATATGAACTGGCAAGGTTCACCACAAGGCATTATTGGGGGGTCATATAACCAAATAACAATATTATGACCAAGAAGAACTTTCCTCAGGTCTTTCTAATACCAGTAACTGCTCCACAGGTTTTCGAAGTAAAAATGACCTCATGATCAATTATATCAGTCCTTCCTAGTAATTAATTAATTGTGTTGCAAGAGATTAAACATATCAATATTCAATAATTTCAGAACTTTTTAGAATCAATTGAGACCAATTCATTCAAACAACTTATAGTTTAAAAACAAGTTCCTGAAGAAACAGATAATCCAGTTACCATATATTGAGAGAATCTGAAATTCAAAATTAGTCATTTTATCTTTAAATTCCAGTTCATAAATATTTGTTACTAAACTGCAATTAGGGTATATTGATAAAACAACATAGAATCAGGATTACGTGCCATCTGTACTTACCATAGCCTGTGGCCCATAAGCAGCTAGTAATCCACTATAGTACGGATCTGTGTAAGAAATAGGAATGCAAGCCTGAAACAGAAAATGATTACTCTCTTCAAGATGATAAAATGAACTGGTAAGACTCAACTTACAATGGATAGCTATATTATACTTACAAAGGATTGTCTATAATCAATTTGTGGAGGAGGCAGAAAACAATCCTGACTTCCCATCAACAAAGCTGACTTAGTTGGACACACTTCAGGCTTCCCATGAGTACCATAATATCCTAGAAACAAAGAATGGCCAAAAAAGCATATTCTAAGCTGGCCTACAAGAAGGCAAATTAAGGGGAAGAAGGAAAAAGATAATTGGTTTCTGGATGTTCTATCAGTTTACCTCCTACAAAGTATCAGCAGGAAGTTGATTTGCACTACCTTGCTAAAAGCACTGACAAATAACGGGGCAAAATGAAAAAGACAAATGGTATGGTTGTTCATGTTATGTATTTAGGAGGCCACTCTATATATCGTCTGAGATTGGTCCAGCTCCAAAATGGCTTTCAAATCCATAGACAGTATTTATATTATTATGTGTATATATCTTCTTCCAAGCTCAGCCATAAAGTATGAAAATAGAAAAATGAAAGGGAAAAAAATCGCATCTGTTCCTTAGTTACAAATCAATGAAAACAACAGTTAGATTCCCACTGACGCCAAGGGTGCTTGGCAAGTCTTGACATGCTTCTGTTTCATTTTCTAGTTTTTAACAAAAGAAAAACATCCACACATAAAAGTGATCAGTTGGTCACACAGGGGCACCAGTGACCTCTTGATAACAAACAAGGAATATAGATTGCATGACATGAGAAACAAATAAAGGTACAACTCTTAAAGCAAAAAATTTATTGAAGAAAACTCCATTTACACACTTCTGTGGAATTACATAAATTATATGACAATCTCTCTGAACCAAGAACAATCCAACTAGATATCTTTCAAATAACACAACTCAAACTATAGCCAATAATACTCTTGCCAAACTTAGCGAATTCAGTTGAGAGACATCTACCAATTCAATCGACCATTGGAATTCTGTACCCTTAAGCAATCAAAAGAATTAATCCAGGGCACCAACTCTTTCTTTTCCCAGCTTTCACCAACTTTTAGACAACAAATATAATCATATCTCCAAAACACAAAAATTAGTAAAGATAGAGAATAGGCATGATTACCTGATTGTTTTGAGATTATGCTTTGTCCATATGGGTTGCTTTCTCCTACACTAGCTACTTCATGGCAAGATTGATCAGTTGTTTGGGTAGAGGATGAGTCCTGGTCTTGAAATTTAAAACCCATTTGCTTCACATTGTGACCATCTTGATTTGGAGTTGCCATCTTCAAGCTTAAATTTTTGGATAGAGAGGATTGTTGAATTTGCGATGCAGTAGAAGTCCACCAAGATGCACAACCAGCATCACGTGGAGCCATTGAGTGGGCAGAGCTCAAATCGGAATCTTTCATAGAGAAGTCCTGCCTACTTCAAGACAATAAATGACTATAAGAAGGAGACCTCCACCACTGTGTAGCTTACCTTCTCATCAGCAACCACAGATTCAACAAAATGCTTGCTGCAATGGTGTTATCAAGGTAAAGTCAAAATAACAACCATTGCAACACAAAAATAAGGCATCAAAATTGAGAGAAATGGAAGGGTGCTATTAATAAACAAACTTGATCATTGAATCAACAATGATTAAGTGGCGTTACTTAGAAGGGCTCAGACACAATGAATGCCTTCACTCATTCCACGTTTCAAACAATTTTGGCAATTGATTAACCCCCTTTTGATTTGTATCAATACACAGATTTAGATTATCACAGAAACTAACGTATCAAAGTTTCTGCACCATCGCCTGATGATCAAAATGTTGTGAAGTTTCTTCAGTGGTGAACCAAATAACCAATGCAAATGACGAGAACACGCCCAACAAACAACAGCTATTAAACCAAAACCAACAAAGCAATAAAAAAAGAAGAGAGAGAGAGAGAGAGAGAGAGAGAAGGGAAGAGAAGAAAGAAAGAACAAGCAGTGCTATTCGTCTATGAAAAAAGAAAAAATAATCATCAATCACAAAAAATGAAAGTAAAATCCGATTCAGCATAAACCCGGAAACCATCCTTAACATCGTATTACATAAAAATAAAAATAAGAACCAAAAAAAAAAAAAAAGACAAAAACAATAGGGATCAGTAGAGGATTGATATCCAAAACTAGCATTTCGCACAAAAAGCCATGCCTAAAATGGAAACCCTTCGAAACATGCAAACCCAAAAATAAAACTTCAGAGAAGGCAAATATATAAATGCCAAGAACAGCTAAAACTCTCAAAATCAACAACCCATGCAACTGTTACCCAATACTCGAAGCCCCATCTTCGCAACAACAACCTCACCATCTTAAGCTTCAATTACACTCCAGAAATCACCAGAACAAAACCACACGAAT
Organism: Euryodendron excelsum; assembly: GCA_033060915.1. Lineage (NCBI taxonomy): Eukaryota > Viridiplantae > Streptophyta > Magnoliopsida > Ericales > Pentaphylacaceae > Euryodendron > Euryodendron excelsum. The sequence goes on from CM065394.1 coordinate 37,278,190, forward strand.
ATAAATACACATGTACATATATATATATATATATATCCTGTAAAATGGGATTCAGATGTAGAGTAAACCCAAAGAAAGACAAAAGAAAAGGGCAGAGAAAAAGCAGGTGAGAAAGCAAGACCTTTGGGATTGGGTAAAGAGTAGAAATGTCGGGATGGAGTCGGGCATGTCTCTTTTCTTCAAACCCCAAACTCTCGCTCCCTTTCTCTCTCTAACACCATGTTTTTCTCTCTCTGAATCTATTTCTCTCTCTTTTATCTTCTTGGCTCTGTTGCTGCTCAGACTATATGACTCTTTCTTCTGCTTCTCCCCTAAAACGACGGCTTCTTGCTCCCACCTCACACCATTTAACAAACACCCAGAAAAATTGACACTCTCTCTCTCTCTCTCTCACCACCACCATTTTTATTAATTTTTAGAATTTTTTTTTTAAGGTTTTGCTTTTATAAAATATTTTAGTTGGTTTTTGTCTTGTTGTGTGATGTGTCATCGTATTGAATTCATGTTCAGTAAGTGCAGAGTACGACTCTCTGTCTCCCTTAAAATACTCCTCAGCCGCCCTTCATTTAAAGAGGCACTACAACCACGCGCTTTATGACCCGTGGCGTACACCGATAAGCTAAAACGGAATAAGGATCCGTTTGGTAGGGTTTTTTGTCAAACTTTTTCAGGTTAACTTTTTTTATTTATAAGATAAAAAAAAATTTGACCTTTTTACTTTTTTATTTTTTTATTTTTTTCTTATCTTAGCTTATAAAAATTAAAAAAACTTGATTATTTTATTTATAAGTAAAAAAAGTTCAAAATAAGTTTCATTCCGTAAGTCTTTTTGCGTCAAAGCAAGCTAACTACTATCAGAATGGTGTTTAACTTGTTAAAAACACATGTGATATTAGCTCGTTGTATAAATAAGTAATTAACGTTGAATATTTGCTTAAACTTTGATTTAATAAACTTTGTATGTATTTAAAATTATATAAAATATAGATTAATTGTAGCAATTCAATTTGTGCTCGATTTATTAAAAGCTCGTTTGAGATTTGCTTATCATCTATGTATTAATTTTTTTAGTAATGTTCAAACTCAACTCAATAAATTTATATATATTCCAAATTATATATATAAAAATATATATATGATCGACTTGTACTTAAGTTAATTAAAAGCCTATTTGAGATTGACTAGTTCATATGTACTCTAAACTTCTTAGTGTGCCTACACTAATTTCTAAACTTCTTGGTGTGCCTACACAAATTTTAATGAAAAAAATTATAAAATTTTTACTCTTCCAAAAAAAAAATGTCTCCTGAGAGTTTTCACTTTAAAATAAAATACATTATGATGACTCTTAATTTTAAAAATATCCTTGTTATATTATTATGTGATAAATCATGTAAATTTTCGATTTGTATTATCATTACTTTTATAAGTACTAAATGATTTCAATTTTTCTACTACATTAATTTATTTTTGAAAAGGTAATAAACATGGCTATTTTTAAAGCAGTTTTGAATTTTGTTACAATAACGCACTACAAAATTAGTGTTAAGTACACATCTGATGAAAACTGTTTATAATAATGCTCAATAATTAGTGGTTAGTATACATCTAATCATCTGCTAATAGTTTTAACAACACAATTCAAATTATATTGCTGAACAAGTCAAGGTTAAACAATATCACATCCAAGTGACTAAGATTCATAACAACAGGGACAGATTCAAGACTTGCAGGGCTTTTGAAAATGTAAGTTTAATAAATTTAGTAGGGTAAAATGTACATTTATAATTTAGAATAAACTAAATACACATAAGATATTTAAAAAAACTTAATAAAAATTGCCAAGTCAGTGAGGCAGTTGCCCTCGTTGAGCCCTCGCTACATCTGCCATTGCATAACAATGGACAGATTTTACACATTCATCGTAACACTATTCCTAATAAAATTTATTTATAGAAAGCTCTTTAAAATATAAATAAATGTCTAACAATATCTCACAGGTCCAAAACTCATACACGATTTATGGAATATGGAGTCTATTTATAGGTCGGGCACATAAGCTCTTGGACCAATGAAATAACCTGCCGTAAATGGAAAGACTAAAAACATATGTAGTGTTTAAGATTCTTAATGATGTTCTTTAGAATTGATTTCGTAACTTGAAGCCGTAACGTTATACATTCAGAAAATTTATGAAGAATTTATATTCAGAATAATGTGACTGAGTTGTTAGTCTATCACTTTAAAACAAAAAACCTACTAAGATGTATTTTAATTATAAAACTGTCACTGACACATCATTTTGATTCAAAATTTTAGAAAACAATTATGAAAAAATAACATTTTACTTTCCAAATAGGAATAGAAACACTGAATTGATACACACACAATGAATGCTGAGTCAAAATGCTTAGCAATTCAAGCAGTCATTTCAGATAGCCACAGATACCATTTTGGTCTGTTTCTATACCTGTAATGACTCGGTCAAGTCACCATTCTTACCAATGGAAAGTAACGTTGCAATCTTCGTAAAAGCTAGGATTGTTTTGGGGCTCAAAATTACCACAATACCCATTATACATGAATAATTACACTTTTTATCTCATTATACAGGAATAATTACACTTTTATCTCCTTATTGAATTAAATCAAAATCACATAATTTCCATGTGGTTTAAATATAAACACATAATCATCTTCTAATTTTGATTTAATTGTAAAATAGATAACATCTGTAAAAATTAATGGCAATTCTATCACAGGGATATTTTTATCATTTCATCTCTTTAAAATAGAATATTTTTTTATGTCAAAATAAAGGGTTATCGTTTGCAGGAGTATTTTTGTTATTTTATTAAATTTGTCATGGTTCTATCTATTTTACAGATAAGTTCAAGTCATAAAAAAGTTATGTGTTTACTTTTAAATCAGACTAGTTCATTTAATTTTTGTTCAAACTATGAGAGGGTAGAGTATAATTACCCTGTTATATATATGTATGCCTATTTGTTTTGTTGGTTTGCCATTATTATATCTTCAAGATTCTCTAAGTAAGGCCATGGGTGCTTTCACTTTTTCTTCTTTTCTTTTTTTTTAGTACATTAAAAAAAATGCAATTATAATATTATGTTAATGAGTTAGGACATATATCAATGAGATTGAACCGAACTTGGTGAATGGGTTGCAACTTGCAAGCACCCGACCAGCAGGACTCATCCTCTGTTCTATTTTTTTATGCTAAAGTTCCATTACGAGTACGAGGTTGCAGTAAGCATGATCTTATCCTAATCTTCACTTTCTACTGCCACTATAATAACAAAACATCATTCCTGAAGTACTTTACTATTTGGAATTAAATAAGTCGAGGGAATGTTATTTCCACTTAACCTTATTGCTAGTTGCACTCTGCTGTGAGCCTTTGAGGATAAGGAGAGAAAATTACAAAAATGGAGTATACCAAAAAAGAATTGCAATTAGTGATAAAACTACAACTATCAAACTGTTATGGAATCATTGATTGGTGAATGGCCTTTACGTGATTTGTAATTTATCCCTATATTTGCCTATAAAAATGGAAGAGAAAAAGATAAAAGAGGGGAAGAAAGAACAAAAAAAGAGAGAGACTGAAAGAGAAAGGGAGAGCTAGAGAGACAGAAGAGAGAGAAAAAAAAGAGAAGAGAGCGAGAAAATAAAGAAGAAGAAGAAAAGAGAAGAAAGGGAAAAGCAAGGAGTGTAGGTAACCTATTTACATTTCTATTATCTTTATCTTTTGTCTTATGAAAGGTGATCAAGAAGATCTATCCCTATAGTTCCAGAAGAACTATTTAATTATTATATTTTACTTTATGAAAGTAATACATACTTAGGTGATCAAGAAAATTTATTCTCATAATTCCAAAAGAACTATTTAATTATTATTTGACAGTTTCAGAAGAACTAATTTTTTTATATACTGTGTTTTAATATTTTATTTTCTATAAATTTATTTAGTTTATAATACGAACGGAATTAAATAAGTACTCAATGTTTTTAAGTAACTAAATAAAAATTGGGTTGAGTAGTGACCCACGATAGTTTAAGGATATGGTGGACACGTAATGGTGACAATTTCTAATTCAAGTTTAGTATTAGTACTTTCCGCAATCTTTTGGAGCCATACTGTTGTTTGTTTTGTCACTCCAAATCATTTATATATATATACGAAAACCTCGTACGATATATTGGGTCATAAAAATAAAACTAATTTCCAAATGTGTAATATTAGCCAATAACTAACGGGTAATACTATACAATCAAAAAATTCATATAGAATTTATCATTAAAAGAATATGATTAAGTTGTACACCTATCATTTTAAAATAAATAACTCACCAAAATGCTTATTTATTACAAAATTATCATTGCCACGTTATTCCGATGTAAAATTCTATATAAAAATTCTAAAAAAATAACATTTTTCTAACTATAATGATATAGTTATAAGCACACGAGTTAAACGTTTTTTTAAGTTTCTTATATTTTCATTTCTCGAGTACAAGAGAGAACATCTTTGTATATTTGGACAACCGAAATATATAATAAAATGAAACATTTATCTGCATTAATATATAATAAAAATATATTAAAATTAATCCATGCATGATTTGTGATTCCATTCTCAAAGTCAAAAGGAAACGACTTCGTCAAAATAATCAAACCTAAGGGTGGTGATGCATCACGTCAGCTCAACTTCATAATGTGATAAACCAAATTATTTTAAAGCATACCCACTGAGGAATCTTCCATCTTCCTGATAAAACTATAATACTCAACTTCTTACCAATGTGTCGTGTTTGGATGCCAACTTCCAATTAAACTCTTATAAAATAAAAGTAATAAAAAAAATACAAATATAGTTTTGTGTCTAAAATTCTTTTAATAGAGCAATGGGATTTTGCTTGACACTTGTCAATACAGAATACCCCTAGCTCGAAATAAATATTATGAATATAAATTCCATTTCCATAACATTTCAATGCCCTAAATCAAACATCTCAGATAAGGTTGATGTTGAAAAAACTTCAGGGGGTAAAAACCCGAAAAAGCTTGAGCTTACCAAATAACAAGAGGTTCTCGAGCATTGAAAATCCAATGAAGCTATGGATAAGTCATAAACAGAGGTTCAAAGGAGATTAAAAAAAAAAAAAACTTTGTATGCCCCTTGAGGTGATCCCAAATAACTTTATGAAATTAAAAAAACGCAATGAGAAGGTACTAGTACTACATCTGTAAGAACATCAAGAAGTCAGAGCAATCTAGCACAAATAGTGCTTGAGAAGTAGTATCAGGTCTTCATCAGCGGCTGGGCTTTTTAAATGGAAAATCGTTCCGAGTCAGTCTGGCATCAGAAGTTTATTTGCTATTAGCACAGCAGAGTCACCGAGAAAGCAGTCCAAACAAATTTGCTAAAAATCTCTTCCCTTGTATGGCATTTCCTGTAAACACAAAGTATACAGTTGCAGGTGTTTTTCTTATATTGGTCAATTGCAAGGAAAATCGCGCAATCATTATCAAAGTAATTACTGTTACTGCCATTATTTGGTAGTCAAGGCAGAGATTACTATTTCAAATTTTCATTATCATCACATCCTGATGTGGTGGGTCATGAATGATCTCAGATAAGCGTGTCCTACAAGAGTAATATATCTGGGGTGAATAATTTCTTAGATTCAATTGGTCTGTTGGCACAAAATAACCCTGGTCGTTTAATGATGCTTATATGCATCTCGTTACTTGTCAATTATGTCTTAACAAATCATTCAATCAGAGAAAAATGTCATATTTACGTGATTTCCAATTTATGCAGAGAACAGTCAAAAGTAATTTCCAAACAGAAAATAACTGACTTCTCAAATCTAGAAAGATTGCAATTGCAAAAAAATGTGGCAGCTGTTTCAGGTTTTCTAAAAACTGTTGGAGAAATTCGTTGTGATCTGACCTACATTTGACTCATCATCCGACAAGAAATAATGAAAAATTTTCAATTGCTAAGCTTGCAAAGAGAAAGGACGTAATTTTCTTACAGGCGGATACGTTGGCATGTAGACCACTGGTCGAGGGTGACCAAGAAACATCTGCTGCCCATACTGCAATAATTGATTACATTTAATCTTCCTAATACCATGTACTGAACAAATGTACAGGCCTGAGAAGATCCACATACCTGAGGTCCATTTGGATGAAAATATGCCTGTGGTGATTGCATTGGTGCAACCTGTGGATTGAATATAACAGGCTGCTGTGCAAATGAGGGTCCAATCTGCAACCAACATTTAATTAGACACCAATTATAACAGCAGAATTGAATGCAATCATAAACCAACTCTTCAAACAACATCCCCTTGCTCACTAGAGAATATAATGCTTGAAACTACTACATAATTCAACAAATACCATTGCAGATTTGCATCTCCTTTCATGCATCACATATGTTTTTTTTACCATTTCTACCTAATTGTGCATGAAGCAATCTTGTATAAGATCAACAGAATATACACCAACACCCGAGAAGAACTAAAGGATAGCAATTTATACAGAACTCATAAACAATAGATCCACAACAACCTCAACTCCAAGATGGCTTCTATCTACCAAATTCTTAAATCACAAACCAATCAATGAGGATGTTCAAGAATTTCCACCAAGAAATTATTAGTAAGAGAGAGAGAAAGAGTAAGAATAGATGATTCATGACACAATTCATTTCCGATAGATATCAGAGTCCGCTTGGAAAAGAGACAAGATCCAGCCAGCTAATGATCAGTGTAATAAATAATAATAGGCAGAAGAAACACCCAAAAATTAGATGAACACATAGGTCAAGTCTCCCATGTTGCCTCCTTATAGTACTAAGATATGAAATCAAATGAACAAATTATATTCAGTCAGGCCAAATTGTAATTAAGAGTGGATGCAATTATAAAGCGGGTATGATAATTTCTCAAACAACATGTTGGCTATCAATCTGTAGTTCTGTACACTAAAAACTAAGGGAAACTGGGTAAGTAACTCTTGTAGTTACATTGAAATACTTACCCCCATGCCCACAGGCATGCCATGAATATGAGGAACTGCAGCAACATTATTTGGAAAATAGAAGGAGCCATCAGACACCGGAGAAGCAGGCCTTAAAGGCGTTTGAATTGGGATGAAACTCTTTGCATTCGGATTAGGTTTGAATTCCTGACCAAAAAATTAACAAAAGCAAAAAAATCCAGGAAGATTAATAAACACCGAATCAGTAGCCACCTGATTAGCAGGAGGGCATACTGAACTAAATGGAGTGCTCTTTACTGTTAAAATTGGAGAGAACATGCATCTGCATGCATATCTGATTTCGAATGGTTGAGGCTAAAGGCTTCAATCAAGAAAAATCGTACAAGTTAAAGTCATTGCACCTTGGCATAGGGATTAAGGGTTGATTTTTCCGAAGACAATGAACCCACTGATGAGCTTGGTGATAAGCCAGGAGCCCTAGAAGCAGAGGCAATTCCACCACATTCTAAAGAGGATGATGTAGAACTACCAGGTTGTCCCCGAGATGTTGCAGACTGTGTTGCTCCTTGTGTTTTCACAGGTGCTGCATCCTCTGACAGTTCATTAGGCAAACTTGTCTTTTCTTGACCTTTGGATGATCCAAGGGATGTAGGCGCATATGAAGTGGCATTTGGGGATAACCCCCCTATATCAGAGCCATCTTTCTTTGCCTTCAGGGATGACTGCAAATCTGCATAAAGCAATAGCTGCCCCAGTCAAAATAATAAATTTGAGGGAACAACATTTATAAAAAAAAAATAAAAAATTAGATGGCTGATGAGAAAATGATATTCATGCAAATTTAACTAGCAGGTCAATAGTATGTGTGTTACTAGTTTGCGGGTATTCAGTAAAATGACCAAAAAGGATAAGAATACACACTACCAAATTTGCCATCCATATTATACAGAAAATGAGAAAGCTTACTTCACAGAAGGTAATGTTCATACACCTTTTTCTCTTTCTTTTTGTCACGCTGGGATATTGGGAATTGTTTACAGGTCAAGACTGAAGTCTACGGATGCATGCAATTACCCACAAACCACATGCACCTGAAAGTTCCATATTTATATATATATATATTATTGCTAGCTTTCTTAACTGGAAAAAGGAAACAAACTGTCAGAAGTACAGAGGATTTTTCCAAATCCAAATAGAGTTCTGGATCATATTTTTAACAAAATTTGACTGATAACAGTTCTGGTCATGTTTTTAACAATATTTAACTATGACCTCAAATATTTAATAATACTAACATCTAGCATAACTCCAGGCTCCAAAATGACCCTCAACATCCATTATGATGGGAATTCTTACATAAAAACAATGAAAAAACCCAACTCTTAGTTGTTGCCCCTAGAGCATTAAAGTGCCTGGGCTTTGGATAGTCTCAAAACAAGAACTAAAGAATCAGAACCAACAAGCTATGTCTCAACAATTTCAGGTCAAACATATGGCTTTAATTATGATAAATACAGATTTGGGACTCTTTTATGACCAGCTAAAACATCGATCCTTCTATAAATTGACACCAGCATCCTAGGAGGTAAATGAGTGGCTAACCAGGAGTGTATCGCGGGTACAGAGATCCACCCTTTTGAATATACAATGTAAACTCATGCAACCAAGAGGTAGCCTTGCATAATTCCCCTATACTTGGGAAAAGCTTATGTGCAGAGAGATGCACAATGACAGAAGAACAATTTCAGAGAGAGATAGATATATAGGTCTCAAGAGAGAGAGAGAGAGACACACAATAAAACCAATCTACAAAAAAATAAATTAATTAATTAAGAGGCAGAATATTTAGCTATCACACACAAAAATTATAACCTTTTGAAAGCAAGTATCTAATAATAAAAGGGAAACAGCAGCAAATAAAAGGCAAGCAACAATAGTCCATCATCTGTTGAAGTAATATAAATTAATAAATATTTAAATACGTGAGTAGCTAGATGAAAGGACCCCAAATCACCAATTTTTGTCATTTAAAGGATCATTAAACTCAAGTAAAAAGGAAGTACCAGACAACAACAACAACACGTGTAATCATAATTAGTAATTTGGATTGGAAGCGAGAATGATCAACAAGGAATGACTTCCTGAGGGAGGTAACGAAAAGGGTATAAATGCTCATCCAGCTAATAAGAGACAACATCAGCAAGAAGTCATCTGAGGATAAAGACATCCATCTTAAAGGGTCTCAACACAGGACAACTTAGATTTTTTTGACTCTCAGGTTGTAATATTCTCTCTCTGGTTCTTTTTCTTTTCTTTTTTTTTTTTTTTTGGTTTGTTGAAGAATAAAACAGAGTAAAGATAACCTCCATATCGTATTGGCGTGTCCATATCATATCCATGTCCTGTATTCATATCTGTGCTTCTTAGATGATAGGATCCCTAGCGAGATAATGTGAAGGGTTTCAAAATAAAGAAAGGAACATTGATAAAATACAATCTTGTGATCAAAGACATGAATGATCGAACAATGAGTAGTGTGAGATTGTACGGCGCAAGATTAGTGAACTCACAATAATGATAGGCCTGTATCAAGCATTAGCGTTGAGCGCCCCCCCCTCTTCCCCTTTTTTTTTGCGATAGTTACAATGACTAGACTAGACTAGACTAGACATACTGAAGAAAATGCCTCCCGGAGCATGTTTTACAGTGACAACATAGTTTAAATTGAAAACACTAGAGTACGAGTTAATTCTAAGAGTGAACTTTGGAGTGTAAAATTTTTTAATTTTTTTATACATAAAAGAAGGTTTTTTTTATATTATACTTCATATATATTTAGAGTATAAAGGCTTTTTATTCAGTAGAACTAACACAAAAGATGCAGATGTAATTTTAGCACAATTAGGATTAGGAATGAATATGCAGTTAAACTTGATGGTTACGTTATATTAAAATGTAATCATTTCCAATATTTTTAATCAGTTATCTCTAAGGAATACAGGATTGAGAAGCATGTTGTTCATACTATCTAAAATAGATGAAAATATGAAAGTACTACGGGACGTCTTTATGATTGTAGAATTCCTGCTAAGTGCCGGAAACGTTCTATAAGATATCCATAATGCTAACTTTATTGTGTAGTACAATGTTAGGCAGCTAAGAAAGAACACGTACAAAATCAGCATAGCTAAAAACGAGGATGTTAAGAAAGTAATGTTGCAAGAAAAGATTGAATAAGAAGCAAATGTTTATGTGGGAAGTCCAAAGTGACATCAATCAAATATGAATTGAAAGAAGTTGATTAAGATGGTTTGGCCATGCGCAATATAGGCCAACCAATGCACCTATATAAAAGAGTGATTTCATCTAAGAAGCAAATATGTCATCTGAGGCCAACCAACCAATGCCCCTTATTTGTTGACCAAGAAAGCTACTCTTTAAACTGCAGTCCTGTTTAATCAATAAGCTGTAATTATAGATGGTAGAAAACCCATAAGACACACATAAACCTTCTGATCACTCAAGGGTACTCACAAATTAGGACTTTAAAGTAAAAATATGTGGAAAAACCACAAAAAAACTACAATGCAGCTTAAGAACACCAACCCAATTCAAAGTAGAACTCTTATAATAGAGAAACTATAACAAGATAGCAACTCAAGCAAATATAACTCAAGAGAATATGTAGTTTCCAACAATTTAAACAGTTTGCAATATGACAATTACCCAACTATTCCCTACAAGATAAGATACAAGACATTCCATAACCAAACAATCACTTACCAAATGGTCCTAATATGTAGGATTACCAAAAGAGCATTGCATGAGAGTGTATGGGGCTGTGATGGGTGGATGGAGAGTCACAGAACACATCAGACAGCATTGGAAGAATTTTGGAGAGGACAGAGTGAAGGATGAAGCAGCCCAAGCCACAGAGGCAGCAGGCGCAGAGCCTAGGAGTGGAGACGTGGTTTGATGAACCACAGCAACAGGATACATATGGCAGAGCACACACAAAGTGCTTGTGGTCTTTAATGCGTGAAGCTAGTCTGTGCACTCCATTCGGCATCCCGAACACGCAGACTTGGAAACATGTCGTTCGGCGTCGTGAACACGTATCATGGCCTTAAGAAGTAGGCTTAAAGCCTTGCTTTCATGGGCCCTACGTCCTACGCAGAGGTGGCACAGACATGGGATGCACATGGGTATGAGGTACATACAAGCATCATAGTAACAGCTAAGATAAATGCAATTGCTGAGGGCTCGTTTTCCATTTTTCATATCGTTCTTGCACACTCTTCCACAAAGAAACCACTTAAAGCAGGTCTCCTACTATTACATTCCATACAATCCCTGCTAGACTCTCAACCTAAGTGCCCTAATCCATCCATCTGATTGGACAGACGCTCTTTGGCCTTGCAAATTGGTAATTTAGAGTAAATTTGTGGCTGATCTATGGAACCATCTTGTGAAGTCTGCAAATTTCACACAAAATTTTCATCTAGCATTGCCATGGACCACCCATGCATCAAATTTTTAACCGTCGAACAAGTTCCATTAAGCCCCATGATGGGCAGCCAAGCACAAGGTCACACTTAGAAGACAGGATTATAACTCAATGTTACTGAATTGTATTCGCGAAAAGGGAGGCAAGGCTTGAAACAGAGACCCAGCTAAGACATACAAGCGTCCAAGCACTAAGCTACAGAAAATTCTTTTCTGTTTTTACCTACTTAATCAAATTTATTTGTTACTGCATACGCACAAAGCTGTCATGTTATGTCTGTAAATTCAATACATCCAATAAAACATAGTTAAATCTGCAACTATATAGCACTCAGGAAGTTATGAAGTTTCAGAGTTTGCACTCTCACACTCTAGCTCCCACTTCCATTCTCACTTTCACTCTAGATTTTGAGCACTTAGCTCAGTATCTTCTACCTAGGACAATGCCTCACAGCAAAATGACAAGCATATTCATAGACTACTGAACTTTTTGTTGCTGGGAACTAACCATCAACTAGAATTGAAAAGATCACTCAATAGGCATTCTCTACAGCAACCATAAACCATTTTATAACCCAATCAGCCTAATCTTTAACTCAACTCCTGCAGAAAGTTGTGCAATAAATTTTGCAGGGAAAAAAGGAGTGTACCCCATTTGAATTCATTAAAGCTCTAACTATAGTGGACAGCTAACACAATTGTAACTTTTAACCAGTTTGCAGACACCTGGGTGAAAAGGTTCACTCACCCTCAGATTTCAATGTTTGCGCCTCCTCAGCTAACTGCATTAGTAATAGAGAAATTTTAATGGTAGGAAGTATCAAAAGCTATAAAAAGCAACAAAAGCAAAAGCAATTAAACGAGACACCTCTAAATTTGCACAGGAAAGATGTAATAGTGGTCAAAGCTTGGCTCACCATTTGCTTTTCTACAAACTCCTTAATGTAATTACTTCCAGCATGCTGTTCACTGAACTGATTCTCTTGAATCCTAAAATTAAGGATGCTGAATTAGACCCAGGAAAAAAATGGTAAAACAGAATAAGTCTCTTTCAGTTCTAATGACAATGTAAGTAATTCCTTTTATCCTAATGGAAACAAGTACTTGACATTTAATCAGCAGAAATAACGAGGAACCTGCTTTCACCATCCAAAGTGGAACTTCTAGAGAGAAATTCTGATGACAGCTGTCCAGAATGATCACTAGAACTAGAGCGGAGTAAATCTATTGCAGTGCTTGACAGAGAAGACTGTACTTCATCCTGCATGCCACAAAAGATGAAGAAAAGCAGATACGATCAAGATTAGAAGATGTCCATTATTCCCTTGCAAAAAAGACAACTGGATGACCAAAAGCAAGTCAATCGCATCCCATACACAAAACAAATGGAAGTTATAAACAACCTGTGAAAAAAAAAATTCTTGTAGAACAGACTCTTAGCATTTGCCATTTAACTATTCCAGGATACGACATGCATTTAGCAAATATTTTCCACGATCATTGTTTCATTTGAATTTGGTGTACAGCAGAGTCCTACTTACTACCAAAACCTTAGAAATAAAGGTTGGAACAAGAGATTACATCTCCAACCCTGGTTAATAGAGAAAACATTTCAGCTGGCTTGATAGAAGAGCTCTGATAGTTACATAAAATAAGTGATGTGCAAATAACACGAATACCACGGCTAAGCATGATAACAACTTATAAGAGCTCCACAAATAGATAATACAAAGTTAAGAGATTACCATAGATGAAGAGCAAGATGAGACTTGAGCTCCTTCATTACTTTTCACACTGGTCAAGTCAGCGAAAGACATGCTAACAGCCGAACCAGGGGCAGTACCAAAGGTTTCCATGTTCTGCGAATCCAACAATATGTCTTCATCTTCATCATATCCACTATCGTCAACCCCTCTAAAGACTGATGAGAATCTGGTTTCCTCATCGATATCAAGGTTTTCATGAAGGTGAATACCCCGCTCCTATCATGTAAAACATGTGAGATAGAAGAAATTTAAGGAGAAAATTTTTTAGGGGGCAGATTAGGGGGAGCTAAAGAGTTTAGAGAAATTGAGGTTAGTCATTACCTCTGCTAAATGTAGATCTTGGGTTTCCTCCCCCTCAATTTCTCTTGCTATTCTTAAAGCTTCCCTTTCCAACTCTCTCATCTGTGGGCCTCTCTCAAGTTTTGTTGTATAAAGTTCCTCATCAAATGTGCTTTTCACTCCGAATAATGTTTCATTTGCTTCAAATTGATCCCAGCCCCTACATAGGTACAAACCATTAAAATTGCATCAGTCGAAGCGACATAAATAACACACAAAGCTACATGAAGCCTCATTGCACCAATATGGATTTGACTACAGCAATCCCATGTCATAATACCACTCTATGCCAACTTTCGGTTGTCAAATCAGAGGTGATAATTCTTTTCTCAACAAATTAAACCTCATCAAATTTTTCTTTTTTTTCCTTGTTTTCCACTGGATTGGTTTCATAGCACCTATGCGTCTATGCTTTAAACCTCTATGACTTGAATCATGGAAGAGTTGAGATCAAAAAAATTTAGTGAAAAAGCAATGAAGATGAGATTCAGGATGAAAAATTACTCCTATAATGGAGTTGCAGGTAGGGTTGGCTCAGGTAGAAACAAAATTACGAATGACTATTGACCTAAAGAGATTTCCACTAAACTAGTTTGTCAAAAGTTGAAGAAGCATTGGTAAATTGAAAACTAAAGGGACTTCAGATTCAACAGTGTTCCATCAGGGCTAGAAATCAACTCTGAGTCAAGCTAAGAAACTTTGATAGATGATGATTGAGCAACCATTTGAAGACATGAAACAGGCATCAAAAAATCAATTTGATCTCATGTCAAAGAAATCAACCATAAAAACAATTTTCTTGCTCAGTCAACAGACTAGAAAACCAAGAAATCTCCATTTTGCTTTTAAATAAGTATTTTTCTCATACGGAGAAAGATCTCCATTTGTTATTCATCATATCTTCAAACAGTATTGTATGAAGAACTTATCAAAAGAACAATATCTAACACAAACCACAGAGTGGTAATATGGTTCTTGTTAAGAAAATAAAAAATTCGATATCACTAGGTATACTTGTGCGATTGAAGATATACCTGATGGAGAAGTAACCAGTGATAGAACATTGGATTAGTAACAACTTAAATAAAACAAGAAATAAGGGGGCACTTTTGAGAAGCTAAATGTATCACCAGTTCAGGCACCAGTAACCAGTAAGGGCCAAAGGACAAATTTTTCAAAACCACTTATCCAGAAGCTTAAGCTACTAGGAAATGGTCCAACAATGTATATCACCCTCTCTCACACATACAGATGCCAACAAACAAAGTGAACAAGAACACAAATGTAAATGGAGAGTCTCGAATCCAGCATTTACAACAATCAAAGCTATGATTTCATGTTACACAACCACTTTGCCAGAAAACCTTAAGATGATAAGAAATGGGCCAAACAAATTAACAATCCTTGTCCAAAAAAGAAATGGGCCAAACAATGCATATCAAGATCTAACAGTAACAGACATAAAGGTCCTAAAAGAAGGAGGTTAACTATTGACAGAACAAAACAAAACTGACATGGCCCTAGATAGAGTAGAAACATGTAAATGATTTTTCTAGCTGACCAGGTAGTTCAGATTTTTTTTTTTTTTTTAAGCTTTTCCGAGTTATGTGTGCATGTTTTCAAGATAAAGTCACTTGCCAATAGCTATAATAAGTACTGCAAAAAGTGTTAATTAAGATGGAGCAGAACTAGAAGACGTTACACTCATCAATAAAAAGTTTTGGTTTCTGATATGCTATCACGTCGAACACTAAACAAACATGAAACCATGCAAGTGCCTTCTTTGTGTGTGTGTGTGTGTGTGTGTGTGTTGGAAATTCACAATGTTCGAGTTAATATGATAAATTTTAACAAAAAAAGGGAACATGTTTGAGCCACATGCATCTGTTAACAGTGCAGTACAGATAGACAAATAGAGACAAACAATCCAGCATAATGCTGATAAAAAAACACCTCCACAAGCCTCACAGGTATGACGGACTCATTCCATGATTAAGTGTAATCTGACATATTTCAGCAGAAAATGGTTCCCCATTGCAATGGCAGCAACTAATGAGACCATAATATCTGCCTTATTGCAAACAATACCTTCATGTTGTCAGAAACTTAGAGAAGGATACAGATATTTCTGTCAATAACTTCCTGTATTCCATGTAATCACTGGAACTTCATAAAATCATATACCAATAGTTCATAAGTCAGTAGTAGTATATTTACATCTGTGATGACCTAACTGAAACAGAGTGTTCCAGTGGATGAAAACCATAAGACCTGATACCATGACAACTTATGTGACAAACGATGTTAATTTGAAGGGCATAATACGTGGCAGTCCAACCAACATAACACTTTTGTAAAACAAAATCAACTTATACATCATCTGGTCGAATTCTGCTTCCATTATGTATCACAAAAGATGTAGGTATTGAACAAGGGAACAACTAGCTCAAATATAGAAGCCTCCAGGAGAAAAAGGAAAGCAATGCTCAGATAATGATCTAAAAAATGTAGAGACACACTAGAACATTTACCCAAGAGATATGGAAAGAAAAAAAGATCCAGAAAAGATAACAACCTGTTCCGAGGGCCATCAAATATATTCTCCAATTCAGGACATTGAGGATCATCTTCATCAGGTACCCATCGTTCCAACACCCTATCTGTGTCGACATGACGAGATTGTGATATAGAAGAGTCTAGCATAATGTCCTGCTGTTTTACATGTTGAAGATCATTTGTAAAACCATCCCTGGTTACAGACACATCCTGGTCCAAGTGAATAACAAATAGATCATTATATATCTACATCATAGATACAGCCACATCATCCAACAAATACATAACAAAGTCCAAATCGCTGCAAATATCATAATACTACCCTCTAGCAATCTTTAATATTTAAAGTTCTTGGACAACTGTTAGTCCCAAATAGTTGAGAATTATTTTACCAAGTGAAATCAAGTACTGCAGTAATGTAGTTAAAATTACGGAGAGATAAAGCAGCAGAACCTTTGCAGTAATTTGAACAAGTTCTTTAGCTAGTATAATCAAAGTCTTTGAAGGAGCCTTGCTGACAGAATCCAAAATAGACTTCTGTCCTCGGGTAGGACCAGCCCTTATTAAGCGGGCCATCTTCAAAATAATTCCTACAAATAACAACCATTACCAAGTTAATGTTGACGGGCAAATGGCCATATACCAAAGTGCGTTAAATTGTGTGCTAAGAAAAGGTTAAGGGAACCAACTTCAACAACATTAGGACACACAAATGTATCGTTTTCAAAACAAACTCGAAACTTTCAGGACATACCAAAATCTTTTTCAGCATTTGTTGCATGAAATATTCCAGAGAATAAAGATCCATCCTTCACTTGGACTTCCACATTATGACCAATAAGACATGTCGTTAAATATATTAATCGCTCACGTGAAGGACTTTCATATCCTGCACCCTTACTGCCACCAGCCAGTACACCTGCTCCAACTAAAGTTAGAATGAACAATGTAACTTAACGATAATCCATTTAGCTCAACTATGCTCACCTGCATTTGTCAGTCTGCTTGGGTTTGTTTTTCCAGATTGTGACTTATGCTCCGGCCTGCTCCCACTCTCTCTTTCAATCCTCCGACGGCTGTATCCATTAGCAGAAGATCTGGGCTGTACAACTTGTTGCAGATTCATTCCTGAAAGTGAGCTCTAATCAAATGAAAATAAGCTTAGGATCAGTTTAGTCAATCTTCTGCGAAGGAAAAGCACATTATAAATAATCAACCTTTCTAAAAGGATGAAAAGTTTCCATATCAAGATTTGAGGTGATATCGAAGCGTGCATCAGGAGTGATTGAGGAGAGATAGAGGATGATTTGGCTTATAGAATTAGAGAGGATTGGACAAAATGGAAGAGTGCCTCAGGACTGTTTTGTGATCATAGGATCCCTGTTAAGTTAGAGGGAATTTTCACAAGAAAGTTATATAAATGTATGGTACAAAATGCAGGGCGGTTAAGAACCAACATGTAGCTGAAAAGAAAATGTTGAGATGAATGAGTGGTATTACAAGAAATGCCACACAAAGAAATGAAAGCATTTGGGGAAAGTTAGAAGTAGCATCCGTTGCAGAGATGCTGCAGAGTTGGTGGACTAGGAGGTGGGCAAAATGAGAAAGAAGGCATGGATTTTAGCCCCCTTTTGCTTGACAAGTTATAGAGCACCTTGTATAGGTTAAAAAGCAATATTTTAGCAATTTTGTATTGAGTAGGGTTCAGCCCAACTTAGGCCAATTTTTGGACTACACAGATACAATGGAGATGTAAGAATTGTTTAGCCTCTTGTCTTTGGCTTTGAGTGACGTTTTTGTATACAGGTGGCGTCCCCTTGATGCTTTCTTAAATTTCTGTTACTTATCAAAAATAAAACATCAGTTGAAGACAAAATCTAGCAAAGTCATTTGAGATGGTATGGCCATTAGCAATATAGACCAACAAGTGCATCTGCAAGGAGTTATTTGATCCACGTTGAGGGTGGTAAAAGAAATAGAGGAAGGATAAGGAGAACATGTTTGAGACAGTAATAAACGACATTATTGCCTTAGACTTTAACTTAGGACATAGCTTTCGACAAAACCAACTGGAGGAAACGGATCCATGTATCCAACCAGTAATTGGAAAAAAGGCTTGTGAAGTTCTTGAGTTTAAGCTTGAAGCAATAATACATAAATGAAAAGTAAGATGTTGGCATGGTATTCAACAATAGAACACTAAAAATGAATACTGCCACATAACTATATATGGTTAGATATAGGAAAGATGTAATTAAAAACATGGGTTTATAAGGCTATATAAAGCAACTTTTTTCCTTTTCCCTTTTTTTAAAAAAAAAACAACATTCACATATATATTATATATCTCTAAAGGAGGTCTAACCTTTCACTTAAAAAATATGCCTCTAAAGGAGTGAAACCAGGCACATAGAACGTATGCGTATAAACTATACATATGAATCAAATATCTTTTCATTCTATACAAATTCCAAGAAGGCTCTGATGGAGGACAAATATAACCAGCTCTTTCACCATACCAATCGTTCTTCTACACCATCAAAAGAATGGCAATTTCTCACCCCCCACCCCCTCTCCCCCTTCTTCCTCTCTTCCCCACACAACCCCAAACAAAAAAAAAAATGCACTGCATGAAGCACAAAGGGGCAGCACTCCATACTTTCCTCCTCCTTCAAGACATCCTACACCTCTCCAACATATATATAAACCAGTCATTGTTCCCAAGACAAACCACATACCAACAAACACAAAGGGACATTCATGTAACAATCCTACAATACAAGAAGGCGATCTATGACCTCCTAAACCTTCTTTTACATGCAACACCAATCAAGAACAACATTACCGTTCTGAAATTATGCACCGTAAGAATTTTTCCGTGAGCAACCATCCACAACAAAAATCCCACCTTGGAAGGAAACTTAGCAACTCATGCACTGATCCAAGGGAAACACCTGGTTGATGAAACTCCTAAAACCTTATAGTATGACTTGACAGCAAAATCTCCCTGCCTAAACCTCGAACACTCTCCCGACATGTGTCAAACATGCATCTAAACATATCCTATTATTTTTAATTTTTTTAAGAACCAGACACACTTCGGACACTTAAAGACATACATATCCAACGCTTAAACACACATGAAGCACAATGCAGATTTGAAAACAATAGTTTGGGATCTAATTGTAAAACAAAAACAACATGGTTTATACCTAGTTTGACATTTAATTTAACCTATGGAATACATGGTTTTTAATTTTAATCAGTGTTACCTTGCAATTTTTCATTATCTGTTAGTACAATATTTATATATATGACATATAAAATATATACACAATATGCAATTTTGTTGTCGTCCCTGCCGTGTCAAGTCCTGCATTTTTTTAATATTGTCGTGTCGGCGTGTCCATGTTGTGTTCATGTCTAGTCTCTGTGTCCGTGCTTCTTAGTCTAGGCCACTTTTTGGATTTTGCAAAGAATATGGAGGTGTAAGTAATATATAGATTGCCCGTTCAACTCTTTTTATTCCTTTGGTTTTGTAAGTGGGTTGCATCCCCTTGATGCTCTTTTAATACAACTCCTTTTAAAGGAAAACAAAAAAAAATCTGTAATTCTATTAGGGCTTCAAAATGCAGCAGCTCTCTACCAAAAACCAGTACGACAAGTCTCTCTCTCTCTCTGTGTTCTTCTTCAAATATAGAGGTCTTAGGGTTTTCAGTGATTTAACATTCTTGCCCCATCACAGATGAACCACTACTACACAATTAAGAACACATTGAAGCAGGTTTTTTGTTATTTAAAAATTTTCCCTCATCATAGAGGAGACAACCATACAATCTGGAATCCATGTTGAAATGTGTCAACATGCATGTCCACATAGACGGGATCCAATGATAATGGTCTTGTGTCTCCGAATTCCATGTATGCCGCCCAAACTTCTCCTTTTACAATTCAACTTTACATAATGTATCTTTCATTTGTAAAACATTAATCCAAAAGAGTTACTAGTATGCACAAGAGCTAAATATGCTTGTGCACAAGAGCTAAATATTCTCACTTGACATACATTGTGTCTAATGGACACTTAAGCATAATACCACATGGGAATTGAAAGGATATGTGTCTGACACATCTATTACAAGACAACAAAGCCAATGCAGGGTCATGATCTGCCTTCTAATTTGTTCCTCTATACATGGATATATGAAACTAAGTATCCATGCCTAATGAACAATTTGAATGAGAAACATTATTCCAGGTTAGGTCAACATGAAGGAAAAATTAGCGAAGGTTGTACTTCTAAGGAATAGATACCTTGAAACATGCCTACAAAAAACACATGCGCCCTAGTCCAGCTAGTTTGAAACTACAGTACCCTTTTCCCATACTCCTTAAAAAGCTTATACTTAGCTGGAGGTATGGAAGACATCACCCTTTTCTCTGAAAAAAGTTTGAGCATTTACGAATGGTGGATTTCAAAGTTCACGAACCCTTTTCTAAATAGAATTGAATTATTGAATTTCAGAGTTTGAAACCCAACCCTTTCCTAAAATTCTTTTATTTTTTTACTCTCTTTAGAGAACCCCCATTTTGCTTAGAAAATTTTGATAGTAAGAGAAAAAAAGGTGGATTCTCTAAATAGAATGCCAGTATTGGATATGGAGAGGTGAAAATTTAGCATTTTCCATCGTTAGCATACAGTGTGCTTCTGAGAGGGGCAAAAAAATAACACATTTTGTAGATGTGAGAAAAATTGTGCCCTAGAATGTAATACCTGGCAATATTTTAGAGATTTTAAAATTTTCCATTTAAGATTTGTAATACTTTCGTGGATAATAAAAATATTAAAATAATATTTTCAGAAATTAAAATATTTTAAAGACAAATATTTATTTTCTTGAAAGGAATATAGCATAAGTCAAAAGTAAGACTTTAATACTGTAACACCCCCAAAAATTTTGGTGGCTTTAGAATTATTCATTGCTACACCCATGGTAATTTTACTAGAATAAATATTTGAGGTGATAAATATATTTAGGAGCACATGTAATTTATTACATTTATTTTGTGCATTAGCAAAAAGGAACAAAACCGGTTCAAGGCTCCACCGGTTTAAATTTCAAACCAAGGCTCCACTAACTTTGCTAAGATTACACCCATGCAAAGATGGATGATATTTCTTATACGTAAGCTTATAACTACTATATCAATAGAAATATCAAAACCATAAGATAAGAGATGAATTAAAAAACTACACTGACTCGGGCATGAGGTGTTGCGACAATGCACCACCTTGCATTTCATGCAATTTCATGGAATGACACCTGGCCTTAGATACTTTTGGTAACTTACTAGAATGATTCTAATCTTTAGGTAAATCGAGTGTCTTGGGTCTTCATCGGAAAACCGATAAAAACCAAACCGAGAGAGAAGAAAAAAAAAAAAAAAAAGGAAGAGAGAGCAAGGAGATGCGGCAGAAATAGCTTGAAGGTAACAGTTGGAGACTTCTTCTCTTGAGGTAAAATTTCTTTCTTAGGATCTTAAGCCCCGAATCTTTCATGCATGTGTACTTGAGATAGGAAATGAAAGAGTTTAGTGGGTTAATATTCATCTTCATGGGCTGCAACGAAATCAGAATTTGTCTTGAGAGTTTGAGCGTCATCCATGGCTGCCAAACTCGGTTTTCCCTACTCTGATCGGCCTGCATGTGTTGTAAATGCATTGCATGCTGTATATGTCGATTAGAAGTTATACATGGTTAGATTATAAGCTATTTTAGTGCTTTAAAAACCTCAGGTATAGTTGCTAACCTTGGAACCAAAGGAATATATATAGAACTCAGTGCCCTGTGGGAGATGCATGGCCGTGCAGTGAATTTCAGAGCCCAATTAGGAGAACCAAACGACCTCAGATTTTGATTCCGAGACCGTAAGTGGAAAACTCTCGAAAACTTATTCGATTTAGACCCAAACTTTGCCATATTTGGTTGAAAATTGATGAAGAAAAGTGAGTTCAAATTAGGCACAAAATCTGCTACGAATTTTCCAGCAGCAGCGACTTTCAGAGGCCTTTTGGATTAATAAACCTTAATGAAAAATTATTCTGAGACAATGATTAGATCGGGCTTGACGAGTAGATAATTTTAGACACTTGATTCGTCAAAATCCATCAAGACATGAGAAAGAAAACCGCGTTTAAAGATAGGATATATTTTGGTGCGAATTTGATGTTAAAGCCTATAAACTATTAGAGTTTGAAAGAGAAGTTTTATGCGTATATTCTTAGCATAATAGGCATGTATTTTGGAGAGTGTCATAAATTTTAGACATGGTTAGCATTATCGGGGGTAGACTCGAGCTACACTAGGAGTTCTTGTTAAATGTTTTAATTATATTAACTCCTAGATTGTGGAATCTCGCAGAAATACTTCGCGTTGTGTGGTGATCTTTACGAGATAAGTAGAATGCGATTGAGGTAACCGGGTTGTATACAATATGCTTTTTTTAAATCTCTTAACAAAGAGTTTATTCCTATTATTCCTGAATTGTATTCTTGTTGAATATTCGTACTCGTTGTTTAATTCTATGATTATATTTATTGTTTGATCCATTAAATTCCTTCCGGCACATCCTTGATTATCGTGTTCGTTGATTTATTCGTTGATAAAATTATATTTTTAATAAAAATTGTTGGGTTATGTTTTTGGCTGATGTGTCGTGGAACTGATTAGTACATGTACAAACATACCCATTGGCCTGCTGTTTGGAAAGTGGTTATGAAATGATGACCCTACGGGGTATTGGTTATGGAATCTGAAATTGTTATGTCGCACGGGTGGTGTTTGGCATGATACTGAGAAGGGCCAGGTATTGAGTCCAATAAAAATGTGAAAATTAATTATCATACCAGCATGAATTTTGGTTGGCTCCTGATAATAATAACTATTATTATTTTAAATCTCCTCGGTTGAACTTATTTGTTCGTTGAGCTTCATTTTTAAATATCCTAAACCAAGCATTTGTACTCCTGTGTATTGTATACTTCCTGGTTAAATTTTATTTTTCAAGTGAATGCATATAAGGAGCTGATGGAATATTATTTTGAGCCTATGAAGAATCATATTTAATTTGGAGACATTATTGTTAGGAATTATATATCTTGGAGCTTAGGAAGGATTAGTATTATTTTTATTTTTTTGAGTTATTTGAAGTTGTAATCTTATCTCAAGAATAAATTTGGGGGTCAATTATAATGATTCATTTGGGGTTGCAGCGTGATTAACTCTTATTGGAAGTTAGTTATTTATTTATTAACGGTCCGAAAAATTCGGGTCGTTACATAGAACCTCATGTACCATGAGGCAAACCCTAGAACCATTTTTCGATCATACAATCAGTCAGGCAGACCGTTGTTAAGGCATACCTGACACTGTATCCAATAAATAGTTTTGAGCCTTTTATAAGAATTCTAATTTTTAAAAATTAAATTATATTCCTATGTCATAGGTTTTAGGGGGATTAAGAAGAAATACCAGTCTTCAGTCAGAATGCAGGGTGTGAAGGGTTTTGAAAGCTTTCCTCCTGTTTCGTTTAGACTTATATACAAAGCTCATAAAAGTCTTAGAAGGAAAACAATACAGTTATAGATATGAGTAAAATTCAAAAAGAAATTTTAAAGAGCTTTGCTCCTTTATGATTGCTTTCCATTAAGCACAAAACCTAAAATCCCCCAACAAAGGGCTATTTACAACACACACTAAGACTCCTTGAAAATAACCTTCAAATATCAAAGCCACAAGTTGCATCAGTTTGTGAGCAACAAACATTGTAGTATTGAATCACATGCAAGGTCATAACAGATAGAAACTGAATAAAGGAGCACATATCTGCTCAAACAAAGATTGTGATTTTACTATGGGTAGCAACAGAAGTGTTTAACCAATCATTAGGGTTTGAAAGGATCCAACTAATATGAACTTAAATAAACTAGAATCAAACCAGCTTCATTCATAGCAGAAACCAAAATTACAGTTCGAATAGGAAGGTAATTTCTAAGCATTCTACAAATCATTAGGGTTTCGGGGTAGACCTCGACTTATATGAAATTATTCGAAGGTTCGTCGAAGTTATAGGTTTTCCTATATATATACATGTATCTATATATCATTAAAGGTCCCCCTAGAGTTTAAAAAACCTATGATCTACATGTATTCGCATATGCGTGAATATATGTAGAGAGAGAGAGGATGCTTACCAGGAAAACGGGGGGAAGAGAGAGAGAGAGAGAGGTGTCGGATCTGCGAAGATAGAAAGAGAGTCTGATCAGAGACGCCACGCAAGTAAAAAGGAAGGGTGCAGTCTCTGAGGTTTGGCCATGCCAAACCAGCCTACTAAAAGACGAACCATTACGGCCAATGCCGTGTTCAAATTTTTGTTCGGAGTCCAGTCTGTCCAGACCCACACACCCAAGGAGTCCAAATAGATTTTAACCGTGGTTAAGATCTACATGTTGGTATCTTTGATTTTAGTTAATAACAGTTATCTTAATAACTACTGTAATTACTTATAAATTTTAAATTATAGTTATTTATAAATTATAAATTACCTATTCAATTTACTTGTTAATGTTGATATAATGATCTCTTATGCGATGATTCAATTTATTATGACGGTGATTCAATAACAACTACCATCTCTGATAATATTATCTCCAATAATAATTAAAAATTATATACGTATCGTGTGTGTCCACCCTCTAATCTAATAACTACTGAAGTTATTTATAAATTTTAAATTTTTATTCAATTATCAATATTGATAAAATCATTTCCAGTAATTCAATCAATTACAACCACAATCATTTCTGGTGATTCAATCTACGACTATTATCATTTTCAATAATAATCGAAGATTATACACTGTATTGCGTGTGTCCAATCTCTAATACCTATCATAGGGTTCCCACAGCTTTCCATACCACCCTCGCTTATGGCGCGTGGGGGAAAACAGCCGTTAAACTTTTAACAGCTTGGCAAATTATTTTTTCTGTTTTTTAAATGCTGGCACTCATAAACTTTATCTGTTTTGATTCTTAATTAGAAGGGAAGAAAAATAAAAGAGACGAGAAATTTATTTATTTTTTTTACTTTCCTTTTATTGTCTTTAAGATAATAATATTGAATAAACTTACTTCCTTCAAAAAATAAATTTTTTTTTTCTTTTTTTGTTTGGTTTCTTGTTTAAAGGGCATGAAAATAATAAAAAATAGTTATTTCTCTTTCCACTTTTTTTCCTTTCCTTTTTTAATTACTATTTTATTATTTTTCTGTTTTTCTCGAATTTCACTTTTCATTTTATTTTTTCTGCATAACCAAACAACCGAAAAACATCACTTTTTCAACTTTAACTACCATTTTTATTTTTTTTTTGTCTTTAGTAACTTTTTTTCAATCAAAATTTAACAAGAAAAGAACCCAATAAATATAAAACATGCACGAATTTAGTTCAATTTAACCAGTCAACGTCGTTGATACGGATAAATCATAATGTAATTTTGTACAGTTGTACTAATGCACAAACAATTCACAATTCCAAAACAAGAACACTCCATTGCGACAATGCCCAAGTTGACTTAGACATATACATACATACATGGTAGGGGTCAATACCAAACAAAATAATTTCAACAAATTTTATAAATTACAACAGTTCCCCTCAAATTTGAATATTTTGTGGAATACCAGGATTTCTGCTATCTCAAGAAAAAGGGAAATCAACAACAGGATCAGCGATCAGCCACATGCAGCTTCTAACAACAGAATCAAATTGCCTTCCATGACGCCAATCAAAGTTATGAGCAACTTCAGAAACATACGAGGAGCATCCCAACCGGGTTCTTCACAATCAGAAACAAAAGTTCAGATTGCTGCCCGGCTGCTAGTTGAAATAGTTTTGAGTGAAGTTCCCACAAGGAAGAACAATAAAAGCAATGCAGCTTACGGATGTTGCCTTCCACAACCTACTAGAGCAATCAAATTCAACTTCCAAGAATGTGAAAGTACTTGCCTTCCGTAATTAAAGTGGCAAGTTGATCTTCTCGGACCATTTGAAGATGTCAGAGTAGACTTGGTCACCTCCCAAATCTTCTCCAGTAGCCCCAGCAGCAACTCTTATGATATCCTCGATCAAAGCAAAATTTCCCATTATATCAACATGAGCTCCACTCTGGGTGCCACGGCCCTCAAGAAGATTAGCTGGAGGAGCATGATCATATTCCCTATTGTAAGTTCGAATTCCTGAAGGATTGAATCTGGTTTTCCCACGCCAACCTTTTGCGCACATGAAGCCGGCACTTAAAACAGGCACAGTCTCATCTCCATCAACAGTAAAAACTCCATCTTTCAGACTGCTATCTTCATCTCCACCATCTGCTGAAGTATCGATCTGAAATGGAATGTAGCATTCTGCTGCAGAAGTTAGCCTGTAAACATATGCTCTTTCGGTCGGGATGCCAACTCCATACATTGAGAAGATCTCCATGTCTGGAGCATTTGGTAACCTGAAAACCAAAGAGGTAGATGTAGCAGCAATTGCGAAACACTAGTTTTCAATCAACGAAGTTGGACCAACCATTAGAAAAGTTATCCTTGTATTGTCACGGTTACATCCGCGAAACTAAATGAAAACAAAAATTGACCAACCAAGAGAACCAGTTCTTCAAATCTAATTTCTTAAAGCACCAAATGTGCGGTCCAGTTATTATATAAAACCTAATTTCCTCCAGTATTTAAGAACTATAAATTTGTCATCGACAAGGTGTCAATCTCGTGCAATAAAAGAATAGTAAGTTTCACAACCCCAGAACAAATTCATCAATCTAATTTCTCAAAGCACTAAATACAGTCCAATTTTCATATAATCCTTAGTTACTCCATAAACAAATTTTTTTTTACTGGAGTTCACAGCTATAGTTAAAAAGCCTTATAAAAAAGGGTTCACACACTATATTCTGGAATCAGAGACAAAAAAGAAATCAAAACTGATGAGAATGAAATAACTACTACGAGAATACTCACTTGGTTTCCAATGGGTTTGACCAATATTTGTAGTGTTGGTATTTCGGGTTATCCAAATCCTCAGCTATACCATAAGAAAAATGAGCGCTACCACGAGCCATCATTTTTGGGGCAATAAAGTTAAGCAAATCCAAAATTTCTCCAGCAGTATAAACCTTGTATTCTGCAACAGCTTTGATACCTCCAAATCCCATGTCATGGTATTCCGTCCACACATCTCGACAGGTTGAATTTGCAACATTATTACCCTTAACAGCACCCTGCATATTAAGAATAAGCAAGCACAAAATGCAATAATTTTAAAATTACAGGTCAGAGATGATTTTGATGAATCAGCAAACTTATATGGAAGGCAGCGAAAATAATATAGCAATGTGACAGCATAACAAATCACTATTTCGTAACACATCGTTAGGTTCCAAATTTTATTATTCATTTTTCCTTTTCCATTATGTTTCTTCCTCATCAAAGGTCACTGATTCTGACAACAAAAGACTGCTCCTAGCTCACACTATGGTGGAGGAGATGCCATAAAGATGAAGCAGTATTGCCCATCTTTATACACTACTTTGTATTCCATGTGACAAGCATAACTTAATTAAGTGATGCAATTGACTTCTCAAGGTTCAATTTAAGAGAAGTTGTCCCTTTTATAGAAAAATAGGGGTCTCAATTCTACACCTAATGTTCTGTTCATGGCCCTGAAAAAGCTTAAGAGAAGAAAAAGTGTTTTAACTCAAAAACTGTTAAAGAAAATTATGGAAAGCAGAATTAGAAGGTAAATCGTCAATTGGAAATTATATTTATTTATTTTTTTTTTTGTTATTTATGAACAAAGAGTAACTGCATGTAGAAGTTCTTCCCTCTAAGGCACCTTCCTTTTGAAACAGTGAGTAAACAACCTCCATCAATCCCTCCCGTCCTCCCTCCCTCACCCACCTCATACACTTTATCTCTCCTCTTTGGCACAACTATGCACGCCACCTCATTGCAGGCACAAAAGGCACCAACAGGCAAAACCACTCTTCAGACACCAGAAACACCAGCAGCATCATGGTCTCTACACCCCCTTATGAACCCACTACCACCTCCTTCTGGAATCCTTTTCTTCCACTATCACTATACATGAGAAAAATACATGAAGACGGTGGTCAGGCATGAGAATATGGGTTTGAGTCCAAAAACAGACACTTTACGCAAATAGAGCCAAGTGGTGCCCCACAATGATGATACCAACACTGGGGATGCCTTTTCTGCATTTGAAATTCAATAGACATCTTAATGCTCATATTCATTTTAAAACCGCCCATCCATATCATCTGGACAAATGACCCATAGCCCACCAAACTGCTTATCCAGCTCTTCTTACTACCTTTTAGCTTCAAGCTTCAATTTTTCTCCCATTTTCTAGACAAAATTGAACTTCAAAGCTTCTTCCCCACATCATTCAACATACATCTATTTGTTTTTCAAGCTTAGGATACTAGGTTTAATATAAATTTCCATCCTTACATTGTTAAAACCTTTGCTGTGTTACAATCTTCCCTTGTGTTGTCCCTCAAAATAAGCCTATTTGGCTTTTTTGAGATTAGGACACTAGGTACTTTCGGTATAAAGTTTTTGTTTCCAAATTGTTGACCCCTTTGCTGTCTTCCACGCTAAAAAATACCAACAACAAAAATAAAAGAAAATGGTATAAGAAAATTACCAGCCACGAAAAAATTAAGAAAGGCCAATCATTTCTAATGAAATAGTTAGTCAGGCAGAAAACCAGAATCTTTACCCTAAAGTCAATCCTCTTAACCTCAGATGAATGTGCCTCCACTATATCTTTTCCAAATGATATAATCCTGCCATAATTAACAGCTTTTGCTTGACAAACCATAGTTCCTGTCTCATTTTGACCAAAAATTGGAGTACCGTTGTTTCTTTGCTTTCTCGTGCTAGGAACATAGTCTTCCTCAGGCGACCAGTCAAGACCACCCCAAATAGTGTCCCCACCTCTTGGTATCATTGACATGGTTGAATCCCATGTGCGGGTCATCTTCATTACATGTTTCAATGTCTGAAGACCAAACAAATCCTTATCCAAAACACCTGGTGCAATGGCTCTGCAATTTAAACAATATATATTTTAGAATCCATCGCATGCAAGACAAGCACACATCTTAAAAAACTAAAAATGCTTCAGTAAATGATATCAACATTGAGAACATTCAGAGTAGCTAGTGCCAAATGCACAAAAATAAGAGCTAATCTTCAATAATATTTAATAAAATACGCTGGCAAAAAATACTTCTAAATATGGTATCAGAACAAAAGATAAATGCAACACAGTTAGGATAAAAAAATAAGAGCATTAGTTCTAACATCTTCACTAATATTTAACCAAATAGGCCAGTAAAAAATGCTTCTCTAAATATGGTATCAGAACAAAAGATAGATACAACACACATTGGATAACAAAAGAAAAGAAGCGAAATTGATAAAAATTTAATTCTCGACTTCATAGAGCCAGTGCAGCGGTTGCAGTGCATAGAGTAGTTGAACAATATTGTCTCCATCACTATAGGGCTTTGTGTTTGGAAAGTTTTTTGTTACACTAAGATCCTGATGGTTAACATGAAAAAGCAAGAAAAAATAATTACGTTAAGGAAAAGAGGGATCAGCTATCTTACATTCTTACTGCTTTTTGCTTAATACAAATAAGTTTCTAAAGAAATGAAAGCTTTTGCATACACAAATCGAAATGTAAACAATTGAACATGTCTGGTGCACTGAGCAGGATTCCAAAAACATTGTTTCAAATTTTGGAAGAAAAAAGTGAAACACTGTTTAATAAATCAACTGCCATAATTTACTATTTAAATCAAAAAAATATTGACACTCACAGATCATCAAGTTAAAATTTTTCCCACCCACAGTGGAAAAATTATTCTTGTGCCAAAACTAAACTAAGTCCAGAAGTGCCTAACTTTTTAGTTTTCTCTCTTTTTTGGGTTTGCTAAGGGGCAAAAATTAATTCCCAAGGAACTATTTGCAAAAGAGGAGATAGTCAGATAAATACCTGGCAACGGCAATATCCCTAGCTTCAGCAGATAAAAGCCCTGAGACAGCTTTGGGAACACCTAAAAATGGTCCACCAATGTTCATTACTGCCTTTATATGCTTAGCACACCAATCCGGCCCTCCCCCACCGCCCATAGGAGCTGGTGCCTCCACCCACTTCATAAAATACAAAAAGTACAAAACACCCATGGAATGCGGAATAATGACAGCCTTTTTGCCACCATTTGTAGCAACCATCAGTTCTATATTACTTTTTATCCGGCTTAGTGTTTGGTCTCGCACCTAATCAATTGGATCCAACATTAAGAAGCCAATGTACATATTCCATAAAGTATTGGTGCAAGAATAAGAGCATTTTAAATAAGACCTACATGATTATTATGATGCCAAAAAGTCAAAAGAATACCTCAGTGTTCTGAAATGAAATTCTCCAATCATATGCAGCCATATACATAGTTTTCTCCTCGTACCCAATTCGAGCCAAATTAGCAATCAGAACTGCCCAAACAAAGTATCCTGGAGCAAAGTAATCTGCAGCCACAAGTCCAGTGACGGGCCTGACCCTTATACCAGGAGGGTCCAGCCCAGTTTCATTGTCCAGTGACATATGTTCCACCCAGCATAAAGGCCTGCAAAAGATCAAACCAAGAATGCTTGCTAAGTATCCACAACCACTAGCAATTTTTGTATGGAAAGGCCACGGACGTCCAAACGGACAGAAAACAAAAGTTCAGCATCCTCAAAGAAGGCAATCACCCAGGTAGCAAGCATCGATATCCCTATTAAGTCCACGTATATGTAATGAGAAGCAAAATTCATTTTTAAAAGCATGCAGATAGGACTGAGAACCAAGATTAAACACCATTAACAATGCTTGATAGACATAACTACAAGGATTTCACTCTAAAATGCATAGGGTGTAAAGATTAGCAGGTTCCCAAATTCTAAACATAGGGTGGAGATTAAATCAATGTATGTTTGTGATCTCTTCATAGAAATGGAACACATTTATATCCATGAAGCGACCACCTTGTCACAATAACTACAAGAGTCCTCAGCCAGCAGGTAACAGGAGTCTGCCAATTACAATGCTATAGATGTGTCGCTTCAACCACAATTCACAGGTGTAGTATAAAGTAACTACTAACAAAGAGTCACTTTTTGAATAAAAAAGTACAGGAAAAACACACCTAGTTATTCATTCTTTTATAAGTAGTATGTAGATGTATATTTGTGTGTGTGCCGTGTACTTGGAGAACCCTAAATGTTTTTCCTAATGGGTAATTACACTTTACCTCTTTGTGATTTGAGCAAAAATCAGATAAACTCTTGTGGTTTGGACTTATCTACAAAATGCATAGTAACAGTTAGATTTAATGAAAATTCTATCATAGGGGTATTTTTTTCATTTCATATCTCCAATTGGAATATCAAAAGAACAATTTTGCCCTTTCATGCCAAAATAAAAGATTGTCTTTCAAGGGGATTTTTTTTGTTATTTCAAAAAATATTTATGCCAAAATAAAGTGTTGCCTTTCGAGGGGTCTTTTTTTTTTGTTATTTCACCAAATTGTTTTTTTCTTATGTTCCAATTTGGAGAGACAAAATGACGAAAATACCCCTATGACAGAATTTTCATTAAATCTAACTGTTTCCATGCATTTTGCAGATAAGTCCAAACCACAGGAGTCATATGTTAACTTTTAAACCACAGGGACTTATCTGATTTTGGCTCAAACCACAAGAGGATAAAGTGTAATTATCCATTTTCCTAATAATGAAGACTCTTAGAGGCAAATGGACAACAATAGAACATTTGTTTTCTTCTACAATCAAAGCAGAAAAAATTTCCAATAATGAAGAATATAGAACTCTATAATGGATCCTACATAACGCATCCTACATGTGCTTTGAACATTTATTAGAAAACAGAGTGGACATGCTTATGAGTATGCAAACCAGTTATAAACATTATAGACATGCATGTCATGTCAACAACTCCCAGCCAAACTAATCATCACCTAAAAGTAGTGTTCCACAGACAACACTTTCAGAATTAGAAAGCTTCTGGACAAGATATATTGACTTCTTTAAAGGGGCAAGACTACTTAAGTGAAAGGGCAAGGACCAACAAAAGACAATTTAACAGCATGCTTAAACCGAAAAGTTATCGATAACTGAAAGGGATGGCGCCTTTCATTAAAATGCATGTTTATAGCACTTTGTATGGTAACAGAATTTTCAACCGAGTCTAGTTTCAACATCAAATTATGCACTACTGTCAAAATACTAAATCGATTCTAAAGCATGAAACTACTTTAAGTGACCATAAAGTATCTGCTTTGCTAACTACTAATCTGGTTATCCCAGCAACTAAAAACAAAAAATTGTGTATATCACACCGAGTACTAAGCTAGCGGCAGCTTTGCGCAATATCAAACGGAACACAAGATAAATTTCACTCTCAGCCCCGTATTCATGAATTGCTCACCCTCTTCACACAATCCAGTGTTGAGAAGACGAATACCCAACAGATCAAATTATCTCTCAAAAGTGGGACCAAAAAAGTCCATGAGCCTGATCCACTTCATAAAACAACCATAAACATTACGACTACAGTCAAACAGAATCAAAACAATAACAAATTCAAAACCAATACCTTTTGTAGACTTCCCCAAATGTACCACCCCAAAGCCGCTTCCGGAACAACCCCTCCGCACACTGGTGCCCCTCCCACAGCTCAAGCCCTCCGGTAACAATTCCGGGCACAAAGACCACCGGATGCTTCGCCTTCAGTCCCACTTTCTGCAATTTCACGCCTGGAGGGTCCGGCAACGGCCCCGTTATCGCCTCCGTCACATACTGCGGGAAAGACGCCGGCATCGCCTTGTAAAGAAATAGCAGAAACCACCATACCGTACATATGCAACCAACGAACCAACAACAACTATCCACACACGACCATTTGTTGCTTTTGCTTTCGACCTTTGCCTTCTTTGTCGTTACCTTCTTGCTCTTGTCCTCCACTTCGTCTGGCTTCGGAATTGAAGTCCGATTGCTCTCATTTTCAGATGCCTTCCTTCGTTGAATCAAAGGCATCTTCGTATCAGCTTCAATTAACCATTGCCTATCCTCCCAACGGTATTGTCTATGCAGATTATGTGTATATAACTTTGGATTGTTTTGGTTTCGGTCGTTTGAAACCCTAAACGACGGGGACTGTTGCAGAAGCGACCGGAGCAGGGTGGGGAAAGAGAGACTTGAAAAGGCTTTGGCGGCCTTTATTGGGATAGGGCGAAAGGGACCAGTCTGTCGGGGTGAGACAAGAGACGTTTTTTCCTTTATTTTGGTAACGTCGGTTGATGTAAACGGGTGGTGGTGTGACTTGTTTCTGAGCGCGAAACGTTATCCCAAACGAACGGTTGCAAATGCCTATTGAACGGTAAGTACAAGGGAGCTGGGGTTTTTCTACCATTAATGTACGTCCACGCTTATCAATCGCGCCCCTAATAATTCCTTTCTGTTAAGTTAGCAAACGCTGATAAATAGATAAAAAGTGTGAGAATTGACCTGTCTATCCACGTGTCTGCTAACTCAATACAAGTAGTTAAAAGTTTGATCAGTAAGCATGTACACAGTATGTAGCGGTACTATTTTTTTACCGTGGTGTTGAAGGTGGTGAAATTGATTTCACTATTTCTAGAACCTCAGGCCACCTCAACCAAAAAAAAAAGTTTTGCTAAGAACAACCGCACCTGATCATCAGACACGGTTAAATGCTTGACGCTTTAGATTGATCCCACCATTCGCTCCTAATGATCAAGTATAGTTAGATGCTTGACACCTCAATTGAACTCTACCACCAATGTGGTTGGATAGCAAAATAAATATATAGTACGTTTTTCTTTTCGTTGTCCTTTTCTTTTCTTGTTCCTAACAGCCCTTAAAAATAAAAAATAAAAATAAAATTTATAATACATTTGAAACTTGAGAGAAGGAAAGGAAAAGGAAAGAAAATAGAAAATTAAGAAAAATTAGTTTATCTTTCTTGTTTAATTTTGTAAAAAAAATGAAAACAAAGTAGAAGAAAGAAGAGAAAAATTGATTTAAAAAATTTTATTCTCTTTTCCTTCCTTTCTTTGTTAGATAGTATCAAACAAAAAAATAATAACAAATAGTAGTTTTCTCTTTTTTTTTTTCTTTTCGCAAGTTCCCAACAGGCTGTTAAGCAAGAGCGTGGATAAATAAAAACTGGTTAAAAATATCTCATAATAGGAAATTTTAGAATTTGAATTTAATTAACCAAATGTAACCAAATTGGTGTGAGGTAGGAGAATTTATTCGATGAGGATGAGTTCGAAACATCACGTTAGCCTTGTGCTATGGAGGTTTTAGGATGATTAACCACTTTCTAACCCCAGGTTTAGGTTTATTACCAATATTATTTAGTTGACAAAACTTCTTAAGTGTGTATTTCTAGTAGATCAGACACCCCATGTCGTTATACCATTAAAATAGGAGATATAAATAAGAAGGATAATGCTAGAAAAAAAAAAAAAAAAAATTCCTATATTTTTTGAATTAAAATCAACTCAAGTAGATGCCACGTCCACGCGTATTAAATAATTTAATTGGCGTCAAAATATTATGTTTTTATAATTTTTAATATTTATTATACTTAAAATTTACCATCAGAGCATATATTAACATTTTTCATAAACAAAAGAAAAAGACAATATTTCTAAAGTTACCCTTAATTTTCTATGGATGACAATAAATTTAGCACTTCTGAAAATACAAAGCTATTAACTATCGGTGCCCCCTCGAAAATTTGACTGGAATAATTTATTTTAAATAGTGCAATAAATGCAGCAGCTTTAATTTTTGACATTGATAAAAATGGGACTGCCTATTTTATTCATAATAATTTTTAGAGAGAAAAAAAAAAGAGACAGAAAAGATTTAAATTATACTTAATTTTTGTTGTTTTTACCATTTTGTCATACATGTTGGGATGATCAAGAAAA
Organism: Euryodendron excelsum; assembly: GCA_033060915.1. NCBI lineage: Eukaryota > Viridiplantae > Streptophyta > Magnoliopsida > Ericales > Pentaphylacaceae > Euryodendron > Euryodendron excelsum. The sequence goes on from CM065394.1 coordinate 37,313,562, forward strand.
TCTTAAGTTTCAGAAAAAACTATTTAATTATTATAGTTTTAACAAGACAGTTTTTAGCGCATTCATTTTTCTTTGCTCAAGTTTTCTAAAGTTTCTTGTGACGCTCAAGTTTATGAAACGAGTTGGTGGATGACTGATAGCTGGTGCTATCACATAGGGCTATCTACTTCATTCACAACCTATAAAAGGCACTTACCAGAAAGAAAAAAAAAGACTATGGATGACAATAAATTTAGCACTTCTCAGTGACAGGTATCCGTACAAAGCTATTAACTCTCGGTGCCCCCTTAAAAAATTGACCTGAAGAATTTGTTTTAAATAGTGCAATAAATGCAGCAGCTTTAATTCAACTTAATTTGGAAGGCATTTTATTAGAGTAGTGTTATGGCCCTCTTTCTGCATACTATGATCAGGCCCGGTATCCTTCAAGACCCACGATGATTTACGGCCTTTGAGTCATTCAGGGTAAGCTGATCCACATTAACTTGGTGGGTCGGCCCAAATACAACAAATTCACTATTTAGGCCTAGATCTTAGCAGGCTTTTGGAACTTGAGTAAGGGTAAGACAAATGGAGAGAAAGAGAGAGTGGAGGGACATTTATTTGAAATTTTCTTTCCCTTCTCTTGTAAGCTTGAAACCAAATAGAGAAAGAAACTATTCTCATTGCATTTATCTTTATAGTTTGTGTAGATAGTGATACAGCATAAGTTTAAGGAAAACATTTTAAAAATAGGATCAGACCAGCAAATTCAACTGGAAAAATCAAGAATCGATTTGGAAAACGATTTAGTTCACATTTAAACTTGTTTTTAACAAAAACCCGGTAAAAACCGGTGAACCCAGTGGTTTAACCACTAAACCGGGCATAAAATTGTCAATTTAGTAAAAAATTGTACAAAAAGTCAAAAGATTTTTATTTATTTATATATTTATGACATTACGATTCAATACCGATTAACCTGATGGTTTAACCAATGACTTTTAACCCAATCACTTTTTTTTATTTGCTCAATGGTCTAATTTTTAAAATATTGTTTGAGAAAATAGTCAGTAAAAAACCGAGACACATGCAGCCAAAAAAACAAAATGTTAACGTATGCAAAACCAGTTTTTGGACTTAATTGCGCTAGCAGCATTAAGAGTGTGGTTGTTCGTATAAGAAATATGTCCTATTGCAAGGATAGTCTTTAACTGTGGTTAGGGTACTTTCATTGTCGATTTATAGACTCCTCGTAACAAGACCCTTTTGTTAGGATACAGTACAATATCTTCACTTTATTATTTTAGGGACTGCAGCTCTAATAAGAACAAAGCCCAAAACTTTTAGCAAATTAAGTACACTTTCTTCTTTACAAGAAAGCAAAAAGACAGTAATCACTGAGTTGTATTAGGACCAAGTGCCCTACAACTTTATCATTTGCTTTATGCTCACACACGGCAAGCAGCGCATATTACTCTGTAAAGCCTGGTTCTAAGAATGTTCTACTCTCTCTCTCTCTCTCTCTATATATATATATGGGTATTAAGTATAAATATATAAATATGTATATATATGTTCTACTAGTTCGAAGTAAGAGGGTGAGGGAAGGGTGATGAAGAGAATATGGGATGAGCCCTGAAGGGAGACCAGAGGGGACGCAGGCACGAGTTTAATAATCAACCATGCTGTGATAAGTAGGCATAGAAGGAATAGGCCCTTTGGGCTGATGGGCCCCCATACCATATAGATTATATAACGTTCCCTAATTGCAGCAGGCTCTTCCATTCCATGTGACTTCATCAAGGCTACCTCTTCTGGATCCTGGTTGAGTGCAGATATATATAATATATATATTCACCATGTGAGGAGACCATCATATTTTTCCAAATTAGTGAGGAAAAATAATGTCAAATTATATCGAATGTTTGCAAAGACGAAACTAGGATTCATATCGAGGGGGCCAAAACGAAATAAAAATTACTAATAAAGTTGGTTTAAAGACTCTGGACGAAATGGAAATCTATTATTTTTTTTTACCAAATTTTGCCCTACACTTGCATTAATTGGGCATACGTAACAATAGACTTTGGGCGACAGACAAATTAGACCACAAATAAATAAAATATAAAGTCACATAATAAACAAAAGTAGACCATAATGAAAATTGCACAATGAAAATGGTCATTTTATTGTGTAGAAATTTGTGGACCTTAATTCTATAATAAATAGGGCTTTTTAACATTAAGGGGTCCACTTTATTACATAAAATTTTTTAGACCTAAATTTGTACCATATATATTGAAGCTTTTTTTAATTTTTCAGAGGGGCCATGGCCCGGCCCTCTTGGCTGGCACACAGCTTCATCCATGTATGTTTGGTTGTTAATAAAAATAAAAAGGTAAAATAATATTAAAAAAATAAGTAAAAATTTAAAATTTAAAATTTTCTCATTTTATTTTCTTTTTTCTTGGTAACTCTGGAATCCAGACATATAGTATTACCAATCCACACTAGAATGGAAACCGATAACGTCACGTGACGATATATACAACTTACCATCACTTTAATTCTATAAAACTTTCAAAATCAAGAGGAAAATCATATATATATATGTACACACATTACACACACCCATATACACATTCAGTTCTCAAATTCCTGCACACGTGCAAGTCAAAAGTTTTTACTGTAACTACTGATGAGGTTACTCAAGAAGGAAAGGAAAAAAAAAAAAAGAAGAGATTATTAATCATAAATGGTGCAGCTGGGGGTTATGAAAATTTTAATGCGGTTTCTGTTAATAGCTGCTTAAAATATGATAGGTGGTTCAGACAATTAAGCCCGGTGCAGATGGTTTGGTTCAAATTTATGAAGGACGTATGAAAAAAGAGCTAATGCTTCTTGCTCGTTTATGGGCCGTAGCATTATTGAAAGTGTACAAAAATGTCCAACGGGTATGATCCAAATAAAGAAATGGGTCCCACCTATGAAAATATATTTTTTTTCCAAAAGAGGGCACTAAGAGCATCTCCAACCCAATTTGATACATTAGCTAATTAAAATATATTTAAAAATTTTATTTTTATTTTAATTAGCCACTTTTTAAAAAAATTCTCCAATCATACTCTTCAGTTTAGCTAGCGACATCATAAATTTTTCTTTTTTCAATAATTACTGCAAGAAAATATGACCAAAAAAAGAGAGATATTTGTGAAATAATACTATATAAAGTTTAAAGAGCCATTTTTGGCTAGTTAAACTAAAACTCTCTAAAATAGCGAGCCAATTAGAAGGCTATTTTTTAGGTTTTATAGTTTTTTTTAATTTTTTAATTTTATTTTTTTGGCTTATAAGCAAAAAAAAATTATAATTTTTTATTTTTTTGCTTTTATAAACTAAAGATAAGCAACAAAAAAAAGCTAAAAAAAAACTGACCATTACTTGCTAAAAAAATCTGACCATATAGAGAGCCCAATTTTTTTATTTTTCTTACTATTTTGCTTATAAGTTAAAAAAAAAATTAGGCAAAAAAAATTATACCAAACGAATCTTAATTCTCTAAGATAGCTAAGAGAGTCACTCAAGAGAGCCTCTAAGCCCTAACTTGACCAAATAATTAGAGATACAAGAAGCCAACATTTCGAGTGGCCAAAATTGACTATATAACTTACTCTAATCGCCTTTAGCACCATTTAGATAAAAAAAAAGTTAAGGTTTAGAGTTGTACCATCTAGCCAAAGATAGCATGTAATGGTCAATTGTCAGCTGGTAGATACCAATTTAGTCTGGGCTTACTAGGAGTTGAAGGGTCTAGCTAAGCGACTATACCATCAATCAGTGGCTAACTGATGGTAGTATTTTTTAGAAGTTAAAAAATAATGTTTATTACCATCAAAGATGGTAATTTAGTGGCAAGTGAGTTATTCTGTAGTTTTGGTTATAGGAGGTTACAAGTTTAATGCGTACGAATGCTTTTTATTCACTGACTCTGTTAGGCCATCTGTTTGTTTATTTAGCCTTTGATGGTACTGTGGTTACGAACTCGCCTTCTTAAACAGTAGTTATGGCTCAAACTGAATATTATATGGCAGATGAGAATTCTTATGATCACGCATAAATAAATCGTTATTATCGGTTGTCTCCTCCCACTTTTTTGTTGAGTCAAAAAAAAAATCATGTTTATTTGATCTTTTCAAAATAAGCCTTGCGAGTAAGCTAATATCCCGACCCATCCTCAATAGGGGGTGGAATTTAATCGTCGTTGGCATTTTCCACCCAACCCAGTTGAGCTCCTCTTCATTCTTTTGGATGGCCTCGCGTCAAGGGATACACTTGTCTGTCTCGAACTAATACTATAAGAATTGAAGTCCCGACTCTACATGCTGCACAACTTTCACTTTTCTTGAGCCCACTTGTTCGTCTCCTCCGCCTCATTTTATGTGTTCTACTCGACTTTTGCACAATCATTGAATAAGAAATCCATAAAAACTATTTAAATAAAGTTTTTAGGTAATTGTTAAAATTTTAACTTTTAAAACCATCGTAAAATCATTATTTCAGAAAATAAAAAGCTAGGCACATAAGCGGTGAACGGAATAAAGGAGACGAGCCAAAATTTAATAGACAACACTAGAATAAGATTGCTCAGCTAGATTCTTGCTCCGACTTGTTTGAAATTAATTTAAACAAGTTAAACTCATTTAAATATCGTTAAATATTTTGAGTTTTTTACTCAAATTTGGCATAGACTGTATAAAAAATTCAAACTACTCAATTGTGTGATCGACATGATTAAAACTTTGTAATGATAAAATTGAAAGATAAATAAATCAAACTTAAAACTCCACTGGTTGTGAGTAATTCTATGTTCAAGTCCATTATGCAAGCAACCCAAAGGGCTGGTTTAGTGGTTAAAGTTTGGGACTTAGGGATTTGCTTTTTCAAGATATTAGGTTCGAAACCTCTCAAGTACTATCAATTTTTTGGAACAACTTCAAGATTTTTAGCCTAGTAATTACCCGATTTGTATAGAACAGAGAGATTATACAAGTTTCGAAATTAGTCGAAGTGCGTGTAAACTGGTCCGGACACCCTGTTATAAAAAAAAAAAAAAAAGTCCGTGACATAAGCTATATAAAAGAGGGATTCCCATTAAATGATGACAAGTGGTGAGTAGGGATAGTCATGGTCTCGATAGGCCCAAGCCCGCCCATAAATTATAGAGGTTAAAACAAATTTTTAGGCTCAATTAGTTTAATGCATGGATTTAAAAATAATCTTTGAAGTCTAACTCAGGCCGACCCGAAATATATAAAAAATAATATATTTTTATATTTTAATATATATATGTAATTAAATTTTATGTTATTTAATATTATTTTTATAAAAAAATTATTTATTAAATAAAATTAAGATTAAATGAAAAGGCTTGAATAGACTTAAAAATATAATTTTTTTAATTAAAAAATTTTAAAATTTAATTTTAAACCCGATAAAATTTATTTTTAATATAAACTCAGTTGAGCCCGGCTAGCCCGTTTAATATTCAATTCTAACTGAGTGAATACATTAACAACGTACATGAATTTCGGATAAACTTTTAAAAAAATATCTAAGCATTCAATACTACAGAACTGAACTATTTTCTAAAAGGGAGACCTTTCCTTTAAGCCCCACAGCTAGTGGTCACCGATCACCGGCGTAAGTTCTTTTCTTCTTTATTTTGCTTTGGAACCTCGGTTGCACGGGACAGTTATAGGGTGGCGCACGCTTTCAAAAGACGAGACCCGCGCACAAACCGCCTCTCCTCCTCATCCTCACTCCCCGCTTACAGCCAAAAAATTTATTACAGCAGCGCAACTTGCACACCCCACACACCCTGCGTGCGTTGAAATCCCCAAAAATCTCAACAGTAGGGTGAGAGAAAGAAAAGGGCGACTATTTTAATCAGAGAAGTCTCGGAGAGAGATTGTTTATTTTAGTGAGAGAGCAGAGTTTTAGAGAGAGAGAGAGAGAGGGTGCTTGTTTCTCACTCTTTCGGTCTGGCATATGAGGAAATGAAAACAGTGATTCAAAGGCAGCTGGATCCAGCCCCCAATTTCGCCATTGAAATCTCTCTCTCAACGTGTTGTAGTATCTCTCGTGCTTGTCTGTATTGCATTCTCTTATCTGTCTTCGTTAATCAAATCCGTTTTTTTTCTTTCTTACCTGCCTTTCTGTCTCTCAGAGAGTGAACTTTCTGATCGAGTTATTTGTATGATGCGTAAACGTATACAGCTTGAGCGCATGCTTCAAAACAGAAGAGATTGATTCTAGGAATTTCAGCCGGTTTAGCTTCTTGATTTAACCTTTGCACTACTGAAGAAGCTTTGAGTTAGTATCATCCATACATATATGGTATATCTCTTTTTCATAAAACTGTACTTAGAATTCTGAAGCGATTAGTCTGTTTCATCCTACTTATTGATTGATTCGAGCTTTTTCTTAGATCTTCAAGGTTTTTGGCTTAATTTTCATGAATGAGCTCTCTCTGTGAAATAATATTTGTTTGTTACCAGAAATCTAACCGTTTATTCATTCTTATTGTCAGTTTCTAGGTGAAAATCTGGTAGATTAAGACCAGAGAATTGAAGATGCTGACATGTCTTGATTGTTCGAAGCAGCTCGGCGGAGGATCACTCCACCAAGAAGAAGACGACACCGCCCCAACACCAAGCACAAAGCAAACCATTAAAGCTCTGACCGCTCAGGTACGTATACATTCATTAGTTTCGATGTTATGCTCTCAATTTTCGGGTCTCGGATAGCTATGTAATTTGCTAATGAGGCGTTTATTCTATTTTCAGATCAAGGACATTGCGGTAAAAGCGTCGGGAGCATATAAGCACTGCAAGCCGTGTTCTGGATCGTCAAATCACAACCAGAACAAGAACTATGCCGATTCTGAGGCTGCGTCAATGTCGGAGAGGTTTCATTGCACTTACCGAAGAACTGGTAGCTCAAGCTCGGCACCGAAACTGTGGCGGAGGAAGGAAATGGAGGCGAGGCTGAAGGGGCTTTCCAGCGGCGAAGGCACGCCGGCGTCAGTGAGCGGCCGAACCGAGTCTATAGTGTTAATGGAGGATGATGAGCCCAAGGAATGGATTGCGCAGGTGGAGCCTGGTGTTATTATCACCTTTGTTTCTCTGCCTCAGGGTGGGAACGATCTGAAGCGCATTCGATTCAGGTAGTACCTTGTTCTCTGTTCTTGATCTAATTTTGAAAGTTCTGATTTGTTTGCGAGCGATCACATGTATTCAGTACAGTAGAGATGACTTGTTGGGCCATGGCCTTTGCCCATATGGATATTTTAATTGACAGTACTGATGCAGCTGCACTGAATTTGCATGTGAAGTCACACTCATTTGCTTTCACCCGAAATTAAGGAGGTGGTCCCAAACCCAAGATGGGTCTTCCATGAGGGTTTAACTTCCATGTAGAATTAAGGCCAGGCTTCGTCGCCTTTCAAAGGAAATCAGACCATGTGATAAAAACTATAAAGTATAAATAAAAGGCATAAAAAAATCAGGGATTGGGACTGTCTGATAGGTCTTGTTTTCTTGATGAATAATTCTGAAGGTCAACTGGTTTTAAGAGAATCAACTATGCAATTTGAAATTTTTTTACCCCATTCTTAGAAAACTTGCTAAAATGTCGATTTTAGTTGAAATTAAATGATTGAATTTGTCAGATCATGGCTGTCGTGGTGCACTATAGTGAGGCATCACATAGCGAGTCCTGGGCCTCATAACTTCATCTTGGAATTTGGTGGGTTTATTGGGTACGTTTTAGTACTGCTCAGGGCAAATCTTTGTTATCTTTGTGCAACACCATGAATTGTATGGCCATCTACATATTAAGCACAGGACTAGAACTAACAACTTGCCCGTTGAATATGTGGGTGTTGGTACCCACCTTTCACCGGGTTGTGAATCCTGCAACAAAAATCTCATAGTTTGATGATAGTGACCATTTACACGGAGATAAAACACTCAAAAAGGCGATTCCACACCTGCTTCCTGTTTGTGAATTAAAAATTGTTTTTTCATGAATGGTAAGTTGTGTAACATATGCTGTTTTCACCTATTGGCTTGTTACTTGTGCTAGATTGCAGATTTAAGGAGACTTATGTCAGAGAATTACAAATTTATATCATCATGATTATTAATGTTATGCTGCTTGGTATTTCACACTAGCCAGTTTGCCTGCATGGAGCTGCCCACCTTAATAAAGTGAGGAGCTAATTTGTAGTTTTACTGGCTGCCTTTGACTTGTGCAGATAGGAATGGAGAAAAAGAGTGTTGACATATGAGAGTATTATTAATAAATAACACTCTGTTAGTTTTACTAATGACTCAGTGTATAATTATATTTGTACTGAGGTAAGGACCAGAAATCCTGGCCGGTCAAAAGTCAGTGCACGGTTTTTTTTTTTTAGCTAAACTTGTTTGACTGGAAAATTTGGTACTACTGTTATCGTGATTATATTTTTACTACTATAATGTCTGTTGTGATTATGTGACTCTAGGTTTGTCATTTTGCTCCGTATGTTGAGCTATTTTGCCCTATAATGCTGAGACAAATATAAACGTCTTCACAGTAGATGCAGTCAGGGAACAGGAGTGATGTCCCCTGCATTTGATACGAAGACAACCTACATTTTTGTCATTTTTTTTAGATGATAGAACATAATAGTTGGCATAGCTTGTACAACCATAAAAACAAACACAAAAAGTAGTCCTGAACACCAAGCTTTGTAATTCTGAAGGGCAACTGGTAGATCTATGCTTTTGCAGGTGAAACCAAGATGTTAAGAAGAATGGTTGAGAGCCACAACCAAAAGCATCTGAAAGTACTGGGCAGGTTGGGCCAGGGATTGCATCTCTATTCATTTCTCTGGCCCCATAATTGCATACCGCTGCTTGTAACAATCTGTATAATTAACAAAAGAACCATTTGTGGTGGTAATATGTGTTGCTTAGGTTGATCCCAATCTCAATGATCCAATTGTATAAAATATCTTCAATACTGGCCTCATTTTCACGATGGTCCCGTTAGTGGTGGGTGTAATTATCAATTAAATGGCTTTGTCCCTTAACTGACACCCATGTGAACCAGTTTGATGCGCAGATATGTTCATGTATATCCTCTTATTGTAAGTCATTTCATGATTCTGACATTCTAATACCCAGGTAGATACTTGATCTATTGCCCTGAGGCATTCTTCCAGATAATGTTTTGTATATATAGTCAGGAGTGCTGATGTTTGCTCCCTTGTTTTGGGCAGTCGTGAAATGTTCAATAAATGGCAAGCTCAAAGGTGGTGGGCTGAGAACTATGACAAGGTTATGGAATTATACAATGTTCAGAGGTTCAATCACCAAGCAGTACCATTGCCCACGCCAACACAATCTGTGGACGAGGTGAGCTTTCACCCACTAAGAGTGACTGATATTAGAGATAATGATCATGTATTTTATCACAAATTTAAAAAGTGGATCTTTCTCATCTTTTAATTTGTGGATAATGATTTCAGCAGTGCTTGTACCAACTGCTGTTTGAATGGTCAATTGATCAATCATTAAAAAATGATTCCATTCAAATTTGAGGAATGATATTGTACATTTATATTATCGGTAAATGGTGGAGATTACATCATTCCTCCCCGTTGTTACATGCATATGAAATACACTGAAATTGTCTTCAAATCATTTAACTGAATACATTGTCATGACATGTAGAGGATCATTTTACTGTCATTTTTTGTGCCAACTTCCGTTCATGGATGGATTTGTGCTCTAAAATTCCATCCAAGCATAAGGCAATAATTTCATTTGAGATACTTGTCGTGATATATTACTATTTGGGGTTGAAAATCACTTCCTTTTCCAGAGCTCAAAGATTGAATCTGCTGAAGGCAGCCCTGTGACACCACCACTCAGCAAAGAGCGCCTACCCCGCAACTTCCACCATCCTAAGGGAATGGGCTACTCTTCATCAGATTCACTTGACCACCACCCAATCCAAGCCCTCCATTATTATGATGCTGGTGGTCTTGCTTCAACCCCAAAACTCTCAAGCATCAGTGGTGCAAAAACTGAGACATCATCAGTAGATGCTTCTGCAAGGACTAGCTCATCAAGAGAGGCAGATCACTCAGGGGAGCTCTCCATCAGCAATGCTAGTGATTTGGAGACTGAATGGGTTGAACAGGATGAGCCCGGAGTCTACATCACTATCAGAGCATTGCCTGGAGGCACTAGGGAGCTTAGACGTGTCCGGTTCAGGTAAGTAAATTTATTTTGTGTGTTCTCAAAGAAACTGAAACTGCACATGGGTATAAAGCTATCTTGGTAGCTTTTTACCGTTACTTTAGTGGTAAAGTCTAAAACAAGTTAACAACAGTATTGAGTGAAAAATAGGGCTCATTTTGATTGACCTTATTCTGGTTCTGCTGCCCACTTGTACTGTGGTGGCAATATCAAGATTGACTTGGAGGCACCGTTGAGTACTTGTCTGGAGTTTGGGGTAGGGAAAGTAAGCGGGAGAGAAAGAGTAGGGGAAGTGATTTAAATTTTCTTTCTCTTCCCTCACGAGCTAACCACACTTCCTTTTGTTTTTTCACATGTTTGTAGAATTTTCAATTACCAATATCAGCAACGGATGAAAATCTTTATTGGTATTCGATACATTTGAAAATAATTGTTTTTTCTGTTTGTCAATCTAGATTCCAGAGTGACACATTTAGTTATAACTCCATAACTTTATTTCATTTTATTCTGGTGACTTGATGGTGACTCTAAATTTATCCAAGGTTCAAGCTATGGTGGTGAAAACTCAAGCGTCTTTGTTGTTGTCCATGGTTTTCAATATTTTCTGTTGCTGATGAGTTTTCCTCGGGTTTACTCATTAATTTTGTGTGCACCCAATAGATGTAAAGTCCCTGGTTTGTCTTCCCCTACTACGACCTGGGCCTTTGGTTTCCTAATCTTCCGGAGCCCGTTATAGAATACATCTGCACAGAGCTCGATGCTTTAATTTTGTTTGTTTTTTTTCTAACAAATCGGAACTGTTTGGATCGTGCTGACTCGAACATTAAATTTTCTTTCCTAATGTTTGTTGCAGCCGAGAAAGGTTTGGAGAAATGCATGCAAGAGTGTGGTGGGAAGAGAACCGAGCCAGGATACAAGAACAGTATTTGTGATTCAGCCCAATGAGGTGGTGGCCTTGTAGATTGTGTTTCTATTCTAAATTATGTGTTTTAATTGTCCTCTGTTTGGGCGCAGTGATATCTACAAAAGCTTTCTAATTAAGTGTGCATTTGGTTAAGCTTTTTTTTTTGTTTGGCTTTTTGTTTTTTTTTTTAGGTCAAAAAGCTTAGGGTCGTTTGGTACACTTGCTTTCAATTTTTAGTTTTTTTTGGTTTTTTTAGATTAAAACAAGCCAAAAAAAAGCTAAAAGCTAATAAGTTTTTTAAAATTATTTTTTGTTTTTTTCCGTTTAGCATTTTTTAAGCTAGTTTTTTAGTAAAAAAAATTAAACCAAACAGACCGTAAGTAGTGCCCGCCAGTACTTAATTTGGTTCTCCCAATGACTTTGTGGATTGAGGGTTTTCTCCCTCATTCTTCTTTTCCAGTGCAGAAGCTGAAGATGATAGCAAATGTTAAATTTTTTTTAGGTCTGATTTGTTTAATGAGTGCACTTTGAAATTGGGCTTGGTATTTGATTTTAGGCTTAATGAAGTTTTTTTTGTATGGACCCGGTTCTACCCGATCAATGTCCACTCTTATATAGAGGGAAAATTGTAATGGATCTGACCCATGTTATCTTGTGTTGAATCTCATACCTATGGAAACCGTTAGATAGACAAACGATTCCGAATGACATCCTTGATAAGCACCTTGATAAGCACTTTGTTAATGCATTTTTACGTATATGCAAGTAGGCCATGTAATTGGAAATTATGTATGGTATTACTTTATGAAAATAAATAAATAATAAAAAGTGAATAAAAAGTGCAGGTGATGTTTGCTTACTTTATCCAAGTTAAATTATGAGAAAGTCGTTGACTTCAGCAGTTGGACTTAGAATCCCGCTCTATTTTTAACGATCGCGTGTTCGAAGGTTGAATGTTGTTTGTACTTCAGTGGGGTTACGATGACGGACTCACTCTTCTAGATCAATAATTATGGCTCAAATTAAGAATCATGCCCAAATGAAATTATTACGCTGGTCATCCTTTCTCACTTTTTCACTAAAAAAAAAAAAAAAAAAGAATTTTAATCCAAAAGAGAACATCAATATCGTAGGTGAAATAAAGTCTACATCTGAGAAGTAGAACGTAATTCAATTTATATTGTACCTGACCATTGAGATAATGGATATTTAACAACTTTGATGTGTTACAGTGGACTCGTTTTGTATTGGAGATCAAGATCCATAGTAAATTATGAACTATATTGAGTTGGAAACGTGCTAGACATCAAGATACATAGCAAAATATGGACTATGCTGATATTTTTCAAAATTTCGTCGTTTAGGCCTCGAAATTTCGTAATTTTTCCGTTTTAAGAAACTTTTGTTTCGGTAATAATTTTGTCTAGAAATTTTTGTTTTCATTGCCGTTTGTTTTAGAATATTTCTTCAGGTCTTTAATATTTAAATTTAGGCTTAACTTGAATTTGTTATTTTTAGTAATTTTCTTATTTTCTTAATTGTAATCTTAAATTTCAGCAATTGGATTTAGGGTTTGTGTTTATCTTATAAATACAATGCAAAGACTCTGCCTAAAGGGAGATATAGTTTTTGATAATTAATAGAATGTTTGTTTATGAGAATTGATTTCTCTCTTTGTATTCTTGTGCTTTGTTATGAGAATATTATACTTGTTCACGCTATTCTTGCTACAGTTGGTATCAAAGCTAATCATGACACCCAAGGCACCTAACAGACGTGGTGGTAAGGTTGCTAAGAACAAGAATATATATGATCGAAACGATGCTACATGAGATGCACATTTGGAGGAGCGAATGCAACGGATGGAGCAATGGGTGGATAAGTTTAAACCTTTGATCCAATAGATTGCCGTTGCAATTCAATCTCACAACCGCCTACTGATCAATGCGTTGATGGAATAAGTTGTTGTCCTCGTGACTAGTTAATGTAGAGATTTGTTTCTAAATCAACGTTTTGTAGAGAAGGAGATTGTTAAAGAAGAAATAATTAAGAATAAAGATATTCTTGATTTTTTTGAATAATTCAAAGCATTGGGATTTACCACCAATCTGTACGAGTACCTTGATGATAGTGAAGTGTTTGAGCACAATTGCTTATTCGCTTCGACAATTATTCTAGATCTTGTAGTAGATTGGAGTAAATCACTAATTTTTTATAAAGAGTGCTCCATTGATAAAAATTATTCCATTAATGAAGAACAATTCATTATTTGATTGCATTCTAAAAAGGTACAATTAGAGTCCCTAATTACCAGGTAATATTAGTTATTATTTGTGTGTTATTTATCATTTTTATATAACTGTAGTATTTTCACGTTTTACACGCCTTAAGTAGATTTGAAGATAAAACCAAATAAAATAAAACAATGTGATGTACATTATCTATATGAGTGAGTGTGTATATTATATTATATATATTTTTTACTTTATATCTATTATATCTTATTATTGTAATATATATATATCATTTGATTTGTGTGTGCAGGTGAGGCGGTCGATAAAGAGAAAAGGAGAAAAGGAAAGACGAAGAAAATGAGGGAATGAAGAAAAAAATAAATAAATAAAACAACTCGGCTATAAAAAGGGGAGAGAGGAGACGGAAGAAAATAGCAGAGAGGAAGATAGGCACAGAGAGAGAGAGAGAGAGAGAGAGAGAGAGCTTCATTCAATTATTTTCTTTTTTAGGGGTAGATTTTTCAGTTAGTTTGCTAGCAACTTTTTACTCAATTAATTTTTTCTTTTGGTCTTTTTTTTACTGTTATTCTGCTATAATAAACCTTATATTTATGAAATTATTTTTCAAGCCATGTCTTTTCAATACTATGAGTAGCTAGTTTTATTCTTAGAGCCAATTGTGAAGAACATCTAAGGATCTTGGAATATTAACGGAGGTAATTGAGTCTTCATTGTTTTATCTTTAAAATCTTTCAATTCTTGGTAATTAGATTCTAGATCTTTGAGAAAATTTAGATTCTTGACTAAGTTTGGTAATTTTTATGCACAAATCTTAGTTTGGTATAGTTATTGCACAAATCGATGGTATGAATCTATGGCTTTAATTTTATTATTCTACATTTAATTATTGTTGAATTTTTGTTCTAATAGCTTAATCTTCTCAATCAAATGTTCAAGACGAAACCAATGATTTGAGTTACAAAACCGTCGTTAGAATTTCAGGTGAATCAGGTAATCGGATCAATTGGATTCAAAATTTTTTTATTTAATTTAATTAAAGTCTCATTCTACAACCATCAATCCTCACAAATTAAATTATTTTGCTTTGGTTACCATTTTTTGCAATAATTGTCTAATTGTCATTGGTACTTTTCAAGGTGAAATTCAAACAAGTTGATTTAGGTTCAAACTAAAGCTATTGTAACACTACAGTATCTAGTATGACTTAGTTGATATCTAATTTTTTATTGAGGGTGAATTTTAGTACCTAACTTTGCATTGATAACTGTTCCATGTGAATCGACTCCGATCTTACTAGATTTTATTTACTGTTTCGCTATACTTACACTTGGGTGCTAATAGATTGCCATATTTTGGGCGTAACTATTATTAAAAGAACTTCAAATGACGCTTTCAATAATTTTTCTAACTAGTTGGATTTAAATCCGAGGCAACAAGGTACATATATGCTTCCAAATTCTTTTGCATGCTTTCAAGACGACCACTACTATGAAGATGCATTCTATTTCATGGAGCTCAACTACTCTTCTTCATTATTGATTAAGAAGATGATTATTGAGTATTTTATTTTGGCTCACTGGACTGATTGGATGGACATTGTAACAAAGGTTGGAAAGTATAAAGTGTTGTGCTTTCAGATTCCAAACTCAAGGACGAGTTTTTTCAACACGGGGAGAATGATGCAAATTGGACTTGTTCTAACTCAAAATTTCATGAAACTTGGTGGTCTTATTGGAATCGTACTATAGATCAAAATGCATAGTAAACTATGGACAATTTTGAGATTTTTCAAAGTTCCGTCGCTAAGGCCTCAGAATTTTAAATTTTTTCGTTTCAAAAACTTTTGTTTTGATAATAACTTTGTCTAGAAATTTTTGTTTTCGTTGCCGTTTGTTTTACAATGTTTCTCTAGGTCTCTAGTATTCAAATTTGGGCTTAACTCGAATTTGCTATTTTTTGTAATTTTCTGAATTGTAGTCTTAAATTTTAGCAATTAGGTTTAAGGTTTGTGTTTATCTTATAAATACAATATAAGGGCTCTGCCCAAAGGGAGATATAGCTTTTGATGATTAATATAACGTTTGTTCACGAGAATTGATTTATCTCTTTGTGTTATTGTATTTGTTATGGGAATATTACACTTGTTCATGCTATCACTGCATCAGTTGGTATTAGAGCAACCCAATTTCTGATCCAATTTTATGCTAAGCGCTCAGGTGGAGTAGACATGGTGGTTTGACCCACGACGAGTACGTCGCAGATTCGGGTGGGAGAGTGTGTCATAATCTCACATTAGATAGGAAGTGAGAGGTCTTGGGTAATATAAAGGGTGTAGGCAGCACCACTTAAAAGTTTAGGCATTTGGGTTGGATGCCAAGCGCCCAGCTCGTGACAAGAAATGATGCAAATCGGTCTTGTTCTAACTTGGAATTTCATAAAACTTGATGGTCTCATTGGAAACATGCTAGAGATCAAGATTCATAGTAAACTATGGACTATGTTAAGATTTTTCAGAAGTTCGTTGTTTCGGCCTCGGAATTCAACTTTTGTTTTGGTAATAACTTTGTCTAGAAATTTTTGTTTTCATTGCTGTTTGTTTTAAATATTTCTTTAGGTCTCTAGTATCCAAATTTAAGCTTAACTCGAATTTTCTATTTTTGATAATTTGTTTATTTTCTTAATTGTAGTCTTAAATTTTAGCAATTGGGTTTAGGGATTGTGTTTATCCTATAAATATAATATAAGGACTCTGCTCAAAGGGAGATAGCTTTTGATGCTTAATAGAATGTTTGTCCACGAGAACTGATTTCTCTTTTTGTGCTTTTGTGTTTTGTTCTGGGAATATTATATTTGCTCATGCTATCCTTGCGTCAGTTAGCTTCATCAAATTCTGGACTCTGCTCATGTTCTCCATTCATATCTTTAGTTGAGTCCTCAGAATCAATGAAAACATTTTTCCTTGGATGATCTCCCTTCTTGCTCTCTGCAGTACGATGGTCGGATTCACTGCACTTATAAAACTTGAACCCAGAGGTTGTGGGTGTTACTGTAGGCTTTGCCGTTGCCGGTGATTTACTGCCCGATTTGGCAGTGTTTGGCTTGCTTTGGGTCGAGTCAAATTGCTCCATGTACTTGCTACAGGTTTATGATTAAACTGCTTCTCCATGTGCAGTGCTCGCTGATGGGCATTAGAAATAGAATACAAATCAAACAGATTTAAATTATCATGAAATTGTAGCAGCATACCTCCAATACAACGCGAGGTGAACTGTTCCTATGTTTCTGCCACGTCATAGAAACTAATTGATAAAATTTTGTTGTGTACTTATCAACTGTATGCGCTCCTTGGTGTAAATTTTGTAGCCTTTGGTACATCAACCTAGTGTAGTTGTGAGGTACGAAGGCAGTACGCATATGCTTCTTCAACTTCTCCCATGAATTAATCTTCAATTTTTCACTTCTTGACCATGTAAGCTTAATTTGCTGCCACCAAGCCGCAACCCTTTCACGAAATCTCGTAGCTACCAAAGGAACCCTTTTATTTTCGAGCACTTCTTTGAAATCCATAATTTTTTCAACAGTATTAACCCAATCAATAAAGTTTTCTGCAATTAAGCCCTTATGGAATTATGGAATGTCAATTTTCAAACCAGTTTCCCATCGACGAGAATCACGGTTGTGAGCCATAACTCTCTGATCCCTCCTCCTTGGTCGATAATCAACAAAAGGATTAATGGGATCATCCTCTGAAGCCTCATCCTCCTCCTGAGGGTGGTTCAGCGGCGAATTGGGAGGTTGATTCCTAATAGTTAAGGCGGCAACCTGCTGGGCTAATGTGTCCACCATATTGGCTATTTGTTGGACTTGCTCGTCCAATCTTATAACGTGTGTTGCATCTTCACGATCATACACATCTTCGGTGTTGACAGCCCTATCACCATGTTTGTTAGGTGCCTTGGGTGCCATGATCACCTTTGATACCAACTGACGTAGGAATAATGTGAACACGTGTAATATTCCCAGAAAAAATAAAAGAACACAAAGAGAGAAATCAATTCTCGCGAACAAATGTTCTATTAATCATCAAAAGCTATATCTCCCTTTGGACAGAGCTCTTATATTGTATTTATAAGATAACCGCAAACTCTAAACCTAATTGCTGAATTTTAAGATTATAATTAAGAAAATAAAAAAATTACTAAAAATAAAAAATTCGAGTTACGCCAAAATTTAGATACTAGAGACTTAAAGAAACATTTTAAAATAAACGGCAATGAAAACGAAAATTTTTAGACAAAATTATTAACAGAACAAAAGTTTTTTAAAACGAAAAAATTGCAACTTTTGAGGCTTAAATAACGAAATTCTGAAAAATCTCAACATAGTTCATAATTTACTATAGATCTTGATTTTCAGCATATTTCCAATGGCATTACTAAATTTCATGAAATTTCGAGTTAACACAGGACTGATGCGTAACTCATTTTTAATATGAAGAATTTTAAAGTTGAGAGGGGCCAGGGCATTGTGACAGTGAAGCCTTTTGGGTTGGAATCATTTAAAGGTTGACAATTAACTCATTTTTAGTCCAATGCGTTTAAGATTCTGGGTGGCTGGGATTCTAAATAGCAACGAACTAAGGTCTTATCAAAAGTTCAAGTCGTTGTCTGGAATATAGACTTGATGGAATAGCCACTCGTGAAGTTGTAATGAGCTGGTTTAAAGTTTTAAACTGGACATCAAGTAATGATAATTAAAAGGGTTCCGCTATGTACTCTCAGTAGTTGGGAGTAATGCTTTTTGAGTTGACTTGTTATATATTTTACTTCCAAAACAATGCATATACTTAATTTTCATAATTTTGCTTACTAGATTTTTTCATTAATCCACGTCTTGTTTAAGGACAAGATTGAAAGAATAACGTAAGCTTTGAGGTATTGTTTAGAGTTGACTTTTCACCTAGCGAAACTTTCGAGGAGTGTGTTGTTTCAAATTGCCATATCGCTTATGGATGTTGTGTGTCCCATTTAAGCTGTCACTCATAACGTGTTTAAAATTTTATCTTCATTTTCTCTTTTTTTGTTTTATTTTACGAAAGAGAGAAGTGAAAGAAGAAGGGAATAGAAAAAGAAAATAAAATTTTAAATTACTTTTTCTCTTTCTCTCTCAATTTTTTTATACTTTTTTTTTATTTTCATTACAAACAAACATAAAAGAGAAAATAATTTTTATTCACTTTCTCTATCCTTTATTTTCCCTTTCCTCCTCCAAGTTCCAAACAGGACTGTAAACTTCACATTTTCAGGTGTTTAGAATTTGCCTTTCACCAACAAAAATTATAATAATTTAAGCTTATTGTCGTATTGTTGTCACTCGTTAGATGAAAGGGGGGATTGAATTCACAATCTTAAGGCTTAGTTTTATTTCATAGAACGAAATTATTCATGTGGGGGAATAGCCTATGGCCCAACCCAGTAGGTGAGCCCCAATCCACATGAATTATAGTTGGGCTGCTTGGTGGTCCGAATCAGAGCTGAGGGATGGTTCGGCCCAAGCCACCGACCTCCTTCCATCTTGGCCCAAACCGCGAATGGCAAGCCTAAACCGCTAGCAGTTTTCGAGCATTAAATGCGGAGTTGACCTGCATTAAATGCGCGAACGGCTCCCCACGCGGCGTCGACGTGCACGTTCAATTAGCCGGAATCCTCAGCGGTGGTAAGTCAGATCCTGCACACTGTCAGTCGGTAGCGTGCAATGATGCCTACCCAGTAGACTATGATGATCTGTTAGTAGGCAAGGAGTGAAACACTCCATCGATCACACTATAAATATCCAAACCCTCGAGAGCCAGGTATGGACAACTAACTCCAAGTATTCACCACTTTTATTCATTTTGATCTCGATTAAGATTGTTAACTTGATCATCGGAGTGTGATCAGTCTACCAAGGGTCAACCCATTCTAACCTTCTTCTCTTGCAGAAAGTTTGGACTTATCCACGTGGGCTTGAGAGTTCAGCCCAGTCTTCCCAGAAAATTTCACCTACAATTGGCGCTGTCTGTGGGAAGGCATAACAAAACCATGAGTCTAAACGACCAAAGAGGAAGAAGAGAGAACCACAATGGGAAAGGTAGCAGAGCCTTCTCAAGCAAAAATCAGACTAACTCGGCGCATTGCCAATCTACACCAGTAGATCGGCATCAAGAGAGAACGCTGAGGTTGAAAATACGGACCCCCGCTGAAAGTAACAAGGAAGCACTAAACGAAATACAGAGGAATACAGACTATGTCAGGGATAGAAACTTTTGCAGAAACCACCACCGGGACCTTGTCCCATCGCCTTCCAGTGAGCGAGTCCCAAGTGAAGACACACTCCGTGCGGCGGAAAGGGAAATTCGGCGGCGCGACGAAGAGATTGCCTACCTCACCTCCCAAGTTCGGGTCATGAGGTAGGCAATCTCTGGAAGAGATGGGCATGGGAGAGAAAGGTCCCCCAACCACGAGAGGATTGCTGGAAGCAGGGACGATCCAGCGCTGCGAGTAAGAGGGAGCTACACCTCTAGTACCGGGCATTGTGACTATTGGGGACCGCAAAATTTCCCACAACCTGGCTATAGTGTATACGCATACTACCAAAAATTCTGATCTGATTAGCATAGCCTAATCTACGTGATTAGAATTATACCTTCGAGATCTCTCTGGTTTGATCCCGAATAATAAGAATTAGCACTAAGCACGAAGCAACCGCTCGAACTCAACCTTCGAACTTCTGCTATATTTCTCGTACACGCCTTGCTCTACAAAGAGTGGGCTCGCCGCTGCTAGGGTTTCTCTTCCTCACAAAAACGTGTATCTCTCAATTATGTGCAGAGTGTACCCGTAGCAACTCTTAGAGTGCATATATATATAGGCTACAACAGAGACCATAAGAGTAGTATAACTAGGGCTTCCTACGCAAGTAAGGACTCCCAATCCAACCAGGATTAATCCTTATTTACGTAAATTATAATTTATATCACTAACGAATTATAATTGCACTCTCTGTTATACTAGAAATTATATTTCGAGCTCCATATTATTAAATGCTTATTTATCTCCCCACATTAAGATTACAAATACCCGTCTATTAAATTAAATTACTGATAATTAAATTTAATAGACTTATTTAATTCCTTGAGACCTTCCACTTAACTTATTTGATATGTCGGATTCATAATTTATCTGCAGGGTTTGACATAATCAAAACTTATAAGCTTCCTCAAGGGGGTATTATCAATCCCTATACGGGGACGTGGATTCTATCAATAATAAATATTCACCATACACGTAATGTTATTGTCCAATTCACTGAGTTTATTGATCCACAAAGAATCTCACTCTTCTGTGAATCAAAACAATAAATACTACATGCACGTGTCTATTTATTATATTAGGATTAAGAGCGTAAGCACTCATAATAATCATGAGGTATTAATTGTTTTATATAGTAAGTATAAAAACAATTACCTTAACACAGTCCTGTTCAATACACACAAAATGTACTAGTGCAAGGAGTTGGAACTATACCGTTCTCCATAGTCAAAACAGACCTATTAAAACCTTGTACTACAGTCCTACTGATGGTGTGTCCATTTCTATCTAAGACTGTGAACGATAAACCTATATTCCATAAGAACCGATGATCTGATCTTTCATGTGTAAGTCGTACTCTACATACCAAATAATCTACTATATAAAATAAGAGACACACATGCATAATTATTAAATAAATAACGCAATGCAAATATTTCTCACACAGATTCTCATTAAAATGGAATAACTAATTTATTAATAAATATTAAAGCCATTACACAAAGCATATCTTTTAGTATAAATTCCCAACAGTGACAACAGGCAAAGAAATCGGCTGAGGGGAAGAAGTGAGACTCCACCGAATGATGAGCATGCGGAGGGAAATCGGCAGAGAAAAGACTAGGATAAACGGTACGACGAAAAACAGGAAGATAGGAAATAACAAATTAAGGAGCGCACAGCCCACGACCTGGTCAAGAAGGCCTTAGACCAAATCACATCCTCGCCATTCACAGATGAGATTGAGTCCCAACCAATTCCTCGAAAATTCACCCCACCAAATTTCACCCTATATGACGGGAAGACCGACCCGATTAACCATGTTTGCCATTACAAACACCTAATGGTAGTATGGTGTGGTGACCAAATGTTGATGTGCCGAATCTTTCCCTCCAGTCTGGGAAGTGTGGCCTTACAATGGTTCGACAAGTTACCATCTAAATCCGTGTCAAGCTGGAGGCAACTTGACAAGTTGTTCACCGCTCGTTTCATAGCAAACAGTTTGCAGCCGAAGGAAGTTGACTTCTTACTGACCCTGCAGAAAGAAGAAGGGGAAGGATTGCGGGCGTATGTACGACGCTACTGGGAGGCTTACAACGAAATTGACGAGTGCAGCTAGCAACTGGTTGTGACTCAGTTCAAAATTGGCCTTCCCAGAGAGCATCGTTTGCGTCAGTCCTTGATGAAAAAACTAGCCCTCACAATACAGAAGTTGAAGTTGAGAATCGAGTGCTATGCACGATTGGATGAAGATATGCACCAGCCAAGTTCAGCAAGGGTCGGCACTGTTGCCAACAAAACAAACAAGAAGGATGTCAAGAAACCCCGATCAGAAGATAACAACTGAGGAAAAAGGGTGAATGAGGAGGTCTATACAATCTTTAAGGACCCATCTATAAAATCTTGCCCCAGATCCGCAATAAGCCATTCTTCAAGTGGCCACCAAAGTTAGGAGGAGACCCAGCGACTCGAGATCAGAAGAGGTTCTGTTCTTACCACCGCTAAAAAAGACACAAAACGGAGTAATGTTGGCAGCTTAAAACCCATTTGGAAGACTAGGCCAAGGTTGGCCATCTTGACTAATTCATTGATCTGGATAAGACGAAAAATGAAGCCGAGCAACTGCAAGTGGAAGACACAACCCAGAAGGAGATAGAAGTAAGACCTGTTTGAGTAATCAATGTGCTGCACGGTTCGGCTGAGTCAGGAACCGTCGACCCACATAGATATCGGGCTGAGATATAGAAGGCTGCACACTTAAAGGAAGTAATACAGGTACAACCATCGAGCAAGAAAGTCAAAGTCGGCGAATGCCATACATCCATTACCTTCATCGATGAAGATCTCGTGGGGGTGCAGACCCCACATAATGACACCTTGGTTGTAACACTGAGAATGGCAGACTTCGACGTACAAAGGTTGCTCATTGACCAAGGGAGTTCATCTGAAGTCATATACTACAGCTTATTCAAGAAACTGGAACTCAAGGAGTCTGACCTCCAACCATCACTCAGCGCACTGGTCGGATTCAGCTCAGATCCAGTTCGGCCCATAGGGAAGGTAACAGTTCCAATAACGGCCGGAGGAATTACATTGCAAACAGAATTCATGGTAGTCAACGTACCCTCCCCCTACAATGCCATCATGGGACGAACCTAGTTACACCTCATGAAGGCTATTCCTTCGTCCTACCATCAACTGATCTGATTTTCGACCCCTGGTGGAGTGGGGGAGATAAGAGGAGACCAAGTAGCTGTCAAACAGTGTTTCCTCACAGCGTGCATAACTAAGACAAAGGCTGAGAATATGCAAATGATGGAGCTGCACAAAGACACCCCAACCATCGACGATGTGGGACAAAGGCCCGAGAATAAGGCCGTGGAGGATCTAAAGAA
This sequence comes from Euryodendron excelsum, assembly GCA_033060915.1. Classification (NCBI taxonomy): domain Eukaryota; kingdom Viridiplantae; phylum Streptophyta; class Magnoliopsida; order Ericales; family Pentaphylacaceae; genus Euryodendron; species Euryodendron excelsum. The sequence goes on from CM065394.1 coordinate 37,336,758, forward strand.
GATACATATTGATCGGCAGGGAGCTAAGTACTTCGTCATCGGCACCTCTTTGTCCAAACGAGAGAAATAGTCTTTGATAGAGTTATTAACAAGTTACCTGGAAGTGTTCGCCTGGACACCTTATGACATGCCGGGGATCGATGCCGATATTGCCTGTCACCGGCTAAATATTGACCCAAAGTGCCGACATGTGGTCCAAAAAGGGAGAAGGGCGGCAACCCAGCATATGGACACTGTTGTAAAAAAAACGGAGAAGCTTTTGGAAGCTGGGGCAATTCGAAAAATCAACTACCCAAGTTGGCTTTCAAACACAGTGGTGGTAAAAAAGGAGGACGGCAAGTGGAGGGTGTGTGTAGACTTCACTAATCTCAACAAAGCGTGCCCCAAAGACCCATTCCCCCTCCCCAAAATCAACCAGTTCGTGGATGCAATAGCTGGCTTTGGGCGGATGAGTTTTTTGGATGCTTATAGAGGGTACCACCAGATTCCCCTCCACCTTTACGATCAGGAGAAGACGACCTTCATCACTCCAAGGGGTATATTTTGCTACAAGGTTATGCCCTTTGATCTAAAGAACGCCGGGGCCACATACCAGCGGTTGGTCACCAAGATGTTCAAGAAGCAGCGCGGCAGTACCGTTGAGGTTTACATCGACGATATGGTGGTGAAAAGCAAACTCAACAACTCTCATCTAGGGGATCTTAAAAAGGTACTCTGCATCCTAAAGGAGTACAAAATGAGGTTGAATGTTTCGAAATGCGTGTTCGGAGTCAGCTCAGGCAAATTTCTGGGGTTCTTGGTTACACATCGGGCCATTCAAGTGGATCTGCGACAGATCAGTGCAATCTAGAGCGTTCAGGCCCTGAAGAATGCCAAGGAGGTACAAAAGCTAACTGGAATGGCCGTAACACTCAATAGATTCATCAGCCAATCATCAAACAGATGCCGATCATTCTTCCAGCTTCTCAATAGATGAGAACAGTTCAAATGGACTCCAGAATGTGACTTAGCACTCAGCGATCTGAAGCAATACTTAACCCAACCACCCTTGCTTTCCACCCCACTTCTGCATGTAGAACTCTTCCTCTACCTTGTGGTGTCGGAGCATGCAATCAGTGTCGTCCTAGTCAGGCAATAAGATCGGCAGCAGTTGCCTGTCTACTATGTCAGCAAGACACTTCTCAGGGCAGAGAGTAGGTATTTACCCCTCGAAAAATTGGCGCTCGCACTGGTTGTAGCATCCCGCAAGTTGGTGCATTACTTCAGGGCTCACACTATCAACATCCCCACGGACCACCAGCTCAAACCTCTTCTCAGAAAGGCCGACTTCTCTGGAAGATTGGTAAAATGGGCCATGGAATTAGGGGAGTTTGATATCAAGTTCCAACCCAAATCGGTTGTGAAAGGGCAGGTCCTTGCAGATTTCGTTATCGAGTTCTCCATTGAATTGCCACCAGAGGCTGACCAAACACAAGTTCCTACCCAACCACACGAAAAGCTCCCTTTGGATCTTTGGGAAAAAGCCGATCATTGGCAACTCTACGTCGATGGAGCTTCCAATGACCGGGGGGCAAGATCGGGCATAGTGCTCATTACACCAGATGGCCTGACTATCGAACAAGTTATAAAGCTCGAGTTCGCTGCCTCCAACAACGAGTCTGAATACGAGGCCTTACTTGCCAGAATACGTCAAGTCATTGAACTCAGAATTCCTGAGATCATCATTTATTCGGACTCCCTGCTTGTTGTCAACCAGATTACGGGAGAATATGCAACAAAGAATGATAGAATGACGTAGTACCTAGCTAAAACCAAGGAACTGCTCAGCAAATTCAACAGTTACAAGCTTCGACAGATCAGTCGGGATAATAACTCACATGCGGATACTTTGGTGACACTAGCAATAGCCCTGAAGTTGGGGTCAAAAAGGACAATCAACGTGGAAACTCTGGCCAGGCCAAGTATCTTTCAAGAAGAAGAGCAAGCCCTGGCTGTGGAACAGTTGGGACCATCCTGGATGGACCCAATTATCTCTTACCTCGACAAAGACAAATTGCCAGAGGACAAGAATGAAGCTCGGCGGATCAAACACGCCACTCTCAGGTATTGGTTATCACCAAGCAGGGAGCTTTACAGACGTTCCTTCATGGGTTTATACTTATACTATGTCCACCCAGATAAAGTGTGAAGTGTCCTATTCGAAATCCATGAAGGAATATGTGGAAGCCATGTTGGCGGAAGATCGGTAGCACACCGAGCTATCTCACAAGGATACTGATGGCCCAACATGCAGAAAGATCTAGCCCAGTATGTCCTAAAGTGAGACAAGTGTCAGAGGTACTCTCCCATCATCCACCAGTCAGCCGAAGATCTCGTAACTATTACCAATCCCTGACCTTTCGCTCAGTGGGGACTGGACATAGTTGGACCTTTGCCACGAGCTCCGGGCAATAAAAGGTTCCTCATCATGGCGATCGATTACTTTACTAAATGGGTAGAGGCGGAGCTTTTGTCAACCATCAGAGAGGTCGATGCTAAAAGGTTCGCATGGAAAAGCATAGTGACAAGGTTCGGGATCCCTCGTGCGATTGTTTCAGATAACGACTCCCAGTTCGATGGTAATATGTTCAGATCCTTTTGTGAAGGGCTTGGGATCAGGAACTACTACTAAACACTAACCTATCCTCAATGCAATGGGTAGGCCGAGATTTCAAACAAAACTATGCTTAATGGAATTAAAAAGTGGTTGGAAAGGGCCAAAGGGAAGTAGATGGAAGAGCTACCTAGCGTTCTGTGGTCTTATAGAACAACCCTAAGGAGGTCTACCGGCCAAACCCTGTTCTATCTACCATACAGGGTGGAAGTGGTCATACCTTTGTGTTGAGTCAAGATTGATCCTTGGTGACTCAAGGTTAATTCCCATGTTGATTTTGATGATAACTAAACCTCGTATTATGTTACTAATGAATCTACTTAGTGTGCAGATTAACAAAGTTCATAATTAAGACTTAAAGTTGAATCTTAAGTTTAATACATGTCAAAGAGAATACACAACAAGTTCAAGATGCAAGCAATGAATTCAAAGGGCTATGTAATAAACTTAACTAAAAAAAGATGCCTATCTCTACTTCAAGCAAATGTCTTACATTCGAAGAAATTGAAGGTGTTCAATTAAAGCTTCTTTCAAGTGTGCATAGTTTCAATGAAGACTGATTTGCACCAGACTAAAGACTTTATCAGAATTTGCAAAGATCAGTTGAAGAGGTACAATGCTCAGTTGAAGATGTATTGGTTGTTGAAGAATTTGGAAAATGCTCAAGAGATGATTTCATCTGGTATGCTAAAGACCAATTCAAGACAGTGTGATTGAAGTTGCTGAGAAGATGGCTCACAATGAATATCTGATCTCTACATGAAATCCAAGTGAAGTATTCTTCTACAATGTAAAGGATTAATGAAGATTAGATGTGTGAATAGATTTCATCAAGTTTGCAATGGTCTCAGTAAAGTGAGTTTAATGAAGAATGAAGAATTGTTATCAAAGAGAGGAAATCAAAATTGAAGTATTGTGAAGCTTCACACAATTGAGGTGGATTGGCATTGAAGAAGATATCCTACAATGATAGAAGGAGCTTTGCAAATGAAGAAGAAAAGTGCAGCTTTGATCAAATGAAGCTTTGACAGTTTGAGATTCAGAAAGAAGTTCAACATCCAATGATTGATTCAATCCAAAATTGAATAGACGTTAACTCTGATGAGTTAGGAAGATTTGATTGATCATCATATCCCAAAGACATACTCCTTGAAGTTCTTATACCAGTGCTTTGATAAGCTTGATCAATAGAAATCTGAAAGCTGAATTCTGGGCAATGAGGGGACTTATGGAAATGAGGAGTCGCCTTCTGATCACAGACGTAAAAGGTCTGAAGAAAAATTGGGCAATGAGGGGACTCATGGAAATGAGGAGTCGCCTCCTGATCACAGACGCAAAAAGGCCTGGAGACAAATTGAACAAAGAGGGGACTCATGGAAATGAGGTGTCGCCTCTTGCACACAGAAGCAAAAAGCCTGGAGACCAAGTAGGCAATGAGTGGACACATTGTAATGAAGTATCGCCTCATGGAGACAGACGCCAAGGCTTGAAGATAAGATGATCAATGAGCGGACACATGAAGACGAAGTGTCGTCTCCTGGTAGCAGAAGCAAAAGGCTTGAAGTTTAAATGATCAATGAGTGGACACCTGAAGCAGAAGTGTCGCGTCATGACAACAGAATCCTAATATGAAGAAGACAAATGAACAAGGAGTCGCCTCATCAACATGAAGAGGGGACTCATGAACTCAGTGAATATCGTCTGGTAAATGCAGAAGCAGGAAGTGTCGACACCACAAAAAATGGAGCCGACTCCCTCTGTTATAACGACTATTTTTCTTAACGTTATAATGGACTGGACACCCATTAATGATACCCAACCACCTCCAACGGATGGAATAAATGCAAGGGTATATATACTAGCCTCCAACTGCATTTATATACAAGAATCAAGAGGAAGAAACAACAAGAGACAAGAATCACTGATCTACCTGATATCCCTGAACATTCTTTCTGTTTTGTTCTTGTGAGCTTTGATTGTAAATCTACTCTTGCTAGAGAGTTTGTTTGTGAGTTGTATACTCCTATACACTTGTAACTGAGAGTTTGAGAGTTCTCTTGTGTAAAGCAAAACTCTTGTAAAGTTTGAGTGGAGCTTGGACAAAACCACTTGGGAATTAAAGAGCTCGGTGAGGAGTTCTTGTAGAGTGAGCTGAGCACTTTGTCAATCAACAGCCCATCTTGTAATAGGTGATTACATAGTGGAAGAAGACTTCAAGGAGGTCTTGGGGTGAGGACGTAGACCACGGTTTGTGGTTGAACCTTGGTAAATCTGTGTCTCTCTTCTATTGCTCTGTTTTCTTTGCTTCTATTAATTACATTGCTTTATGCATAGATTAATCTCTGCTATATTGTTTAGATTAATTTTAATTAATCTTAACTTGTATTAATCTTCGAAAGAAACCCAATTCACCCCCCCTCTTGGGTTGCCTATTGGACCAACACTTTGGAGGTATGGTTATCAACTATCAGATCAGCAGCCTTCAACACAGGGCTCAATGATTAGATGTTAGCAAAGGATTTAGATCTCGCTGAAGAAAAAAGGGAAGCTGCCTTGATTAGACTTACTAAATATCAACGATAGTTAAGACGCTCCTACAATAAATGGGTTCGTCCGAGAAACTTCGCTCCAGGTGACCTAGTCTTACGAAAAGTACTGGGGGCAACTAAGAACGTAGCAGATGGCAAGCTCGGCCCCAACTGGGAGGGCCCCTACAGAGCGATATCCCAGGTCGGAGTTGGCGCATACCGGTTAGAGACTGTTGAAGAGGGAAGATAGTTGCCTCGACCCTAGAATGCGAACAACTTGAAGAAATTCTACCAGTAGTGCAGAGTCTTATATGATGTAATAACTAAACAAATGAGCAAAGCTTTTATGAGATCAATGGAAAATGAAGTTGTTTAAACAAATCTACTCTAAGCACTCTAGGAATCCACAAAAACCAAGTATAAAAACTTGGTCCTGTCCAAGTTGGACAGGTCGGCCAAAGAAGGCCACAAAAATCAAGCGTAAAAACTTAGTCCTGTCCAAGTTGGACAGGTTGGCCAAAGAAGAAAATCATACAACATAATGAATTTCAAAACAATCAGGCAGGTTCAGGGGTGGATAGTGTCAAGATAAGAGACAAAATAAGCTTTTTATTAAAAATAGGCATTGTTGGTTACAAAAACATGTCCAAAAGAAGGAAAAGCTACAATCACTATGCCGACTTGGCTACACAGATGTCTCCGCCGAGCAATTTATGGTCTCTTCTGTAGGCTTGGATTGTTCGGCAGCATCTTTCTCCTTCTCAGCCTTTTCCTTTTCAGTAGCTGCCTTCAAAGCAAGTTGCCTTTGATACTTGACATTGGCTATCACCTTTTTTGGGTTTACACTGCCGTTTTTAGTTGTATCAAAGTAATCCGGGCACAGGGCCAGATATCGGCGGACTTGTCCACTTCAGTAACGTAAAGGGCGCCGTTCCAGCCTTGCCAAAAAATGACGCAGCTCAGATCCGCCATCTCAATGGCCAGACGATTGGCCCCCCTTTCTTCGCCTCTCTGCAATAGCTCCTCCTCATTGGCCTTCAGCTTGGCCACTTCAGTTTGAAGTGCCTCGACCTCCGCATTGGCCTTGTACAGATGCACGGACTGCACATCGAATTCCTTTTGGAGGTTGGTCACTTCCCTATCTTTTTTTTCAAAATTCGCCTTCATCAACATAAGTTCGGCAGATGCCTTTTCGGCCTGCTTCTTGAAGATGATTTGATCTTTATTGGTGTCGATCCATTCCTCCTTTAAGCGGTCGTGCTCTTCTATGAGATCGTGGTGCCCTTTGGTAAGTTTCTGGAAGCAGGTCATCGTCTCCAAGGAATTTAGGTAACCCTACACCAAAAAGTGAAGTTTGTGTTAAAACAAGTGTTTAGAAAAATCTTTAAACGGATTTAAAGGCAATGCTGACTTACCAGTAGTGAATCATGGAAGGCACCCATAAAGACGGCTGTATCGCTTGCCTCACCCAACTTGGCCATATCATTTTTCTGAAGAACTCTCTTCATAACGCCGAAAGCTACCTCGACCTGATCGATCATTGAGTCCGCCGTTGTTAGAGGTCGGCCTAAAATATCTGGCATGATGGTTACAGCCTCGCCGACCTCCTCCACTATGCCCTTTCCTTTTAGCTTCTTGGGTACTGGGGGTGGCGTAGTAACCTCTAGGGCCCTTTTCTTTTGCTACCGAGTGTCCGGCCTCTTTTGAACAGGAACGGCTTCCTCCATAGGAGCAGTCACTAGTTCGGCAGATGGAGGGTCGGTAGAAGTTGTGGCAACCGTTTTCAGTGGCTTGCTAGTAGCGGCAAACATCCTCTCCCTTAAACTCATACTGTCTTTTTTGTTGGGGGATGGGGTAGACTCCTTGGTTTTGAGCGGAATCCTAGCTTGGTGGTCTGGGACTGTAAGTGGCGATGAACTTGATGCCGAACTGTATGACTTCGATCCTGCTTCACGTTGCTATTTGACAACAGGCTCCGATGGAGGAGCAACTGCAACTGTCACCCCAGTAGGGCTACGGGCCCTTTCAACTGCAACGTTGATAGGAATCTCCTCGAAATATCCCTCAGCACCTTCCTTCACCAATCTCGCGAGAACACTCTAAGGGACAGTATTGGTGGTGAAAGTTGAATACCGAAGCGGGTAGTTAAGCAAAACGTGTGCGGACCGTGCAACGTGCCTCAGCCTGCCTTCGCCAAGAAAGTCCAAAACCTTGTTAAGGTCGACAAAGTTTACGAGCCAGTCACGTGCTTTAGACCGCTTCTCCTTCTTTTTTGCAAAACGCCACAATCAGATTCAGGTCCATACCAAAAATTAATCAACATATAGAATAAGAGGTCGGCATCAAACCTATTTTAAGGGGAACTCTAGATCATCAGAACGCTTGCCTATCCTTCTTAGGAACATTGCCGAACTCCCAGGGCCCGGTTACCCAAACCCTAACATCATCAACGCTTTTCCCGGAGGAAGACAAACACTTCACTAACTCTAAGAACTTATCTACGGCTTGGAGTTAGACTTTGGAACTCCCCCCGACCTTACAAAGTGAGTAGCAATAATCCAGTTCGGCGAGCCCCAGGTTCACACCCAAACGCCGATTAATCTCAAGCATACCAAAGATGATCCTATAAATGTTCGATGACAACTAGGAGGGCGATACCTTATTTTTTACTATAAACTTATGAAGAAAAGGATTAAGGGGCCCCCTTTCTATGATAGCGATAATCGGGAACGACACCCCCTTTTCGGTCTCTCCCATGCGGTGGTCATCAGGGTCGACTAGTTCTAAGCCGATCTCATTTGGGATGTCAAACCTAGCTCTAAAAGCGGCAATGGCTCCTGGACCGTCTAACATTCTCCGAAGACGCGATGCCATCAGGGGGCAATCGTCGAAGCACAGGAAGAGAAACAAAGAGAAGAGCGAAATAAGTGTGGGCTTGAAAACACTTACAGTGATGGGTGTTGAGACAGGCGACACACACGCTAGGCAAAAAGGCGAAGAAAAACCAAGTGCCTTTTACCAAGCAGGGCATCACCCTTTTATATACATCAAAGCTGTCGGTTGGTCCGCGGGAAAACAGCAGCAATCATGATGCTTTGCTGAAATGTCGCATCAGCCGTCGATTCAATGGCACTCCATCAATGAATCTTTTAAAAATCCCCATCATACGCGTGGCCGGGTGACCATTATAGCCCTTGGCCGTTTGGGAAGTCAAAACGACACAAAGGCTGAGGGCAATTGTGGGGGAATAGCCTACGGCCCAACCCAGTAGGTGCGGACCAATCCACATGAATTATAGTTGGGCTGCTTGGTGGCCCGAATCAGAGCTGAGGGATGGTCGGCCCAAGTCGCCGACCTCCTTCCATGTTGGCCCAAACCGCAAAAGGCAAGCCCAAATCGCTAGCAGTCTTCGAGCATTAAATGCGGAATTGACCTGCATTAAATGTGCGAGCGGCTCCCCACGCGACGTCGACGTGCACATCCGATTAGCCAGAATCCTCAGCGGCAATAAGTCAGGCCCTGCACACGGTCAGTCGGTGGCGTGCAATGATGCCTACCTAGCAGACCATGATGATCTGCTAGTAGGCAAGGAGTGAAACACTCCATCGATCACACTATAAATATCCAAACCCTCGAGTACCAGGTATGGACAACTAACTCCAAGTATTCACCATTCTTATTCATTTTGATCTCGATTAAGCTTGCTAACTTAATCATCGGAGTGTGATCGGCCTACCAAGGGCCGATCCATTCTAACCTTCTTTTCTTGCAGAGAGTTTGGACTCATCCATGTGGGTTTGAGAGTTCGGCCCAGCTTTCCTAAAAAATCCGACCTACAATTCATTTAAGCTTTAGTTGTGTGGAATAAAACATGACACAGAATCTAATATTAGGCAAATATATATATATATTTCGTCCCGTATAAGGGAGACTTAAAATGAAAACTTAATTATTACATGATATTCAATCTCCACCAATATTCTTGTCCATCACAGAATCGTGATCGTTGGGCCATTTTATTAATTTGTTGTTTGTTGGATTCTATTACATTTCATAAACCTGCTTCTTTTACTTTTAAAATAGTTCATTGGGGTTCAATGTTACAAAAGCTTTCAAGGATACAAAATTACCTATGCTTCCACCTCTAAGAGGTTTGAAGTGCATAAAGTGGAAAGGAATGCTGTTACAAATTCTTTCTATTTATAAAAAAAAAATAAAAAGATTTATATTAGCAAGAAAAATAATAATAGGGTGCTAGGTGGTTATCATTAGTTCATATAAATCACTCTTATGCTACATTTGAAAATTGGTTTTTTGGTCTTTATTAACCCATGCATTGATTTTTCACATTTACTAATTTTTACAAAAAGATGTGGTCGAGAATTTTAATAAAGCAAAGCTTGAGACCTAATTCAATGGTTTATACTGTTTTCTCCCGCTCTTCAAGATTAGGTTCAAAATTTCACCAGCCATCTCAAATATATAAAGTCATACTTTTTTGTTTTTTTTAATTTATAAAAGAGTGCAAGGTCACTTTACTTATTTCATATTGTAATAAAAACACCATATTAGAAAAGGGAAGAATGATTTCCTTAAAAAAACAAAAAAAAGGAAAGAAAAGGAAAGGGCAGAATGGAAAAAGGGTATTTATGCAATTCAAAGTCAACCATAATCAGGAATTTTGAAAAGACCCCAAGCTTATTATTAAGTTTGAGCCCACCCCCTCGAGGGTAAAAACGTTTTCAAAACCCTCGCCCTCAAAACACACTGTTCTCTCTCGCTCTCTCTCTCTCTGTTCCGGCCGTCCTCTGCTTTGCTCTGCTTTTCCCCTCCGTAGCGAATGCAAAGTGCCTTTTTCGTTTTTTTTCGATTCCAAACCCTATCCTTTACTACTCTATTCATCTTCAATAACTGTTCGAGGGTTTGATTGTCCCATCCATTGGCTTTATAGGTATATACATTCGATATATCCAGTGTAATTCAATCTGTTTTTGGTCTTTGGTTGGAGATGGTTGCCGGGTCGAGAATCGAAGGTGAGACTCAACTTGTCTCTGCTCGCGTCCGGAAAACCATTCAATCCATCAAAGAAATTGTGCGGAATCACTCTGATACTGAGATATATGCGACCCTTAAAGAGACCAACATGGATCCTAACGAGACCGCTCAGAAGTTGTTGAATCAGGGTTAGTTTCTACCGGTTTTAACTCTGCCGAATTTGATTGTTTTCCCTAGCACAAGTGATTTTCGCGGCATTTACTATAAGGGTTCGACTTATTTTGTACTGATGCTTAAGTAAGAAGTTTGGTTTAGAGAATTGTGAAAATGTTCGATTGAATGTTGATACCAAAAGTGGAACTTGTGTATATTAATTATAGCTAGAAATGAAGTTCACATTTTGTTGATTTTATGAATGCCATCACTTTTCATAAAGGTTTTGGGTGAAACGTTGTGAGTTTGGGATTTTAGTTATAACGCGGAAAACTGTTAATGGATTCGGCAGATACCAATTTCTTAGATTTACTCTATCAGCGTGTCCTGCCCTTTAATTAATCGTTCTTTGTTACAGTTATGAATTTGGTCCCCTGCCTATTATTATGGTATGAGACAGTAGGTTGCCGTGAACTCTGGCCTCTTGGAAGATCAAACTGTATGTTTAGGTGTAATATTGCTTTTTATACCACTTTCTCCCCTCCTCTAACAGAGATTCAGTAAGCTGTATGTGCACCATGGTATTAATTGCTGTCCTAATGTTTGGCGACAGTCTGCCCTTTCGAGGGCTTACAGCTACAGGTGCATGAGACACTCTCTTGTGGACAAAAATGTGCATGACGTGAAAGGGAATGGGTGGTTGTATTGCCTATTAGAGAGTCATATTAGGAGAAGAGATATGTTGTACAACTCTAAACTATCATCATACCCATAGGCAATCAGTTCTTATTTATTACGTACGAACTTGAATGACAATCCTCTAGATGAGGGTAGCTGGTTATAAACTCAAGACTCACCATTGCTTCTATGATTTAGTGCAATAGTGCAAAATTTAATGAGTTTGTAATGCTAATGCTGCCTATAACAAGTTGTATAATAGTGCTGCCTATAAATGTATGTATATGTTTGTATAGATGGATAAATAGTATCATTATGGGTTGTCAAACATGCAACATTGTTTGTCCAAAGGATGTACCTGATAGTTTGTCACGAAACATTGATAAACTTGTAAGGATGACACCCCACAAAGGTAGCCTAGCAGTAAGGGTTTTAAACTCAGGGATGAACCATAACTCGAACGCCATGAATTCGACTATGGCTAGTGATTCTTGGGCTTAATTGGTACCTGTGGTTTGTGGGTAGTTGCATCTATCTGGAGTTTACTTTGTTGGGGTTAGGTCCAATGTGGCCCTTTCTCGGAGAGGTTCCTCGTTACCCAAAAATTTTTTTTTTAGGGATGACATAATATTTTATTTTCTTTTGTACTAAGCGAAATCGAAATCATAAATAAAATAGACTTCTAGTCTTTGTAGGAAAAATTCAACACACCCCAGTAACTTCTTGTGTACATAGATTGAAGTTATTGTGGCTGTAATGGAGAGTGGAGGTGGAACCTATAGAAAACAAATTTGTAAAAATGGAGAGTGAAGGTAGTAGTACCGGTTTTGATCAATAGTTAGGTTGAGATGTTGAATGGTTATGCTATTGTCATTTAATGGTGTTCTTGTTGTAGTAGAGTTTGACCATGGGATATCTCAAACTATTGGGAATATGCACTAGAAAATAATAGGAAGGATATGAAGGGAATAGAGAGAGCTATTTTGGGGGAAGTTGGAATAAAATTCTGAAGAAAAATGAGGGAGTAAAAGGAAAATGGAAGTACATAAGAAACTTTCAAGATATGGATCTATGTTATCATAATACTTTGCTACCCTAGTGATTTACGTTTTTGAAACAATATTTCGAAACATGATTTGCTAGCGTTCCAAAACAGTGAATCTAGCTATTCAATGCAATCCCAAATTTTTTTCCTATTTATTTTGTTTAAGGTCACCTAATGAGAAAAAAAATCAAATATAATGAACCAAAATAGAATTTTGGCATAACCATATGCAAAAAATGGGCCACAATACTCCTAGAATGTGTTTTTAAATGTTTAATTTGAAAAAGCACATTATATTTTACTTAATGTCTAATTGTGAAAGAAAATTATTCTATATGTACCTTAATTCTAATAGTGTAATTTATGTAAGTCTATACCTAGTGTACTATATTGTATAACATATGGTGTACCATGTTCTAGTTCTCGTTCCATGTGCTTAAACGATCCGGTTCCAGGTAACATAGATATGAATTATGTTGCCGTAAATATATATATATATATACATATATGGTGGCACTGGAATCATTATCTGTGAAAATAATTTTGGATATGTGTAGTGCATCAATAGTTTTGCTGGACTTATGGGCAAAGATGGGGTCTCCTCTAGTGCTTGGAAACATAGTCATTGGATGTCTACCTGTTCTTTTGCCTTGATTCTTATATATTTGGGAATGAAATACTCTCTTTCGGCCTACGGAATTGGAATTTGTTTTTGCCACTTTACACAATAATGTGCCCTCAACTGTTCGAATGAGATAAACTCATTATAAGATGCTATTTTGAAGCTTGATTTTGTTTATGTCTGAATGTTGGGAATTTGTTGAAAGTTAGGAACATCGAAGAAAGGAAACTTATGCAAGTAGAGGTTAGGCCTTTATAATGCGTGGCTAAGGGTTGTCTCTTATCTATTTGCTCTTGTTTGGAACTCTATTGTTCATGTGAAGGCCCTCATAATTTCTCCTTAGAATTCAACTTTGGCAAAGCTGTAATCATGGATTTCCAATCAATAGGTAATGCACTCTAATCATTAGATTCATTGCGCGGGAAGAAGTGGATTATATATGATTCTCTTAATTCTGGCCTTTTTATGAAGTTCCTATTTTGCTGCTTCCTTTCATGGTTCAAGATGTCTTAAGTATAAGGGGGAATTCCTTGTTGAAAACACGACCCGGTGGGTGGATTTTGTTTTTGCTTCTTATCTTTTGTTATTGTTAATTATTATTATTATTATTATTTTCTTTGGGGGGGGAGGAGGTGTGTGGTGTGGTGTGGTGTGGTGGGGTGGGGATTGCTTTTGAGTTTTAATGCACATTTATTGGATGGTTTGGTAAAATGCTTTCTTGGTGGGTGCCTTTTCACTTGGATGCATATTCTTTTATTTTGGGGTAATTACACTTTACCTCCCTTGTGGTTTGGCCCGAAAACACATAACCCCCTTATCGTTTACAAGTAAACATCTAACTCCCTCGTGATTTGGACTAATGTGCAAAATGGAAGGAAACTGTTACAATTAACAGAGAATGTATCTCATGTGCTGCTTGAACGGGTGAGAGAGCATTTCCGCCCAAAATAGATCCTAGAAAGGACTGAAGTAGAAACCCAAGAAACATTTCAACCATGGAAAAAGAAAATAATGAAACAAATTCAGACCAATCAAGATAGAGAACAAAAGTGAGGCCAAGTCAATATAAAACCCAAATCAAGAAACAAAACTTTTGACACATAGGGAGATGGAAACCGATTGAGTCCAAATAAAAATAAAAATAGAAAAGAAAATAGTAGCAGGATTAAATTATGTATCAAGCTCTAGTGCTCTACTCTATGGGGATCGAGGAAGCGACAGCGTGAATGTAGTCATCCACTTCATGTTTCACTCTTTGCTATTAAAGAATGCCCGTTTGAGTATTGTTGTTATTTTTCTGGCCATCCTCTCTTTTTATAAAACTCCAAAACAGAGGTTCGACTGGTGGCTGGGGCTCCATTTTTATAGAGAGAGAGAGAGAGAGAGAGAGAGAGAGAGAGAGAGAGAGAGAGAGAGAGGTTCAGAGACATGATAGAGATGGGCTGATTGGGGGTGTTTTTGTCTTTTCATCGCAGCTGTTACAGTCCTTTCATGTTGCACATCAGCCCAAATCATCAGGGGTTATATGTTCACTTTTGAATGATAAGTTGGTCATGTGTTTTTGGGCCAAATCACAGGAAGGTAAAGTGTAATTACTCCTTTTATTTTCTATCCCCCCACCTGTGCATGGCACCAGGGTTGCTAGGTAAAAGCAAGATATATCATGAACAATTACTTTTAAGTACAAATAACAACTGAGTTCATTTCCTCTCCAAAACTGGATGCACACATTGATCAATTTATCTGGTGATTTTAGCAGAGGTGTGCAACTCATTGTAGAAATTGGAAGGTTGTTTGCTGTGTTAACCTTTCTTATCTATTTGGTACGACATTTGTTGTAGATGGGCTTTTCTTGTTTGTCATTGTGGGGAGTTTTTTCATTCTATCCTTGCTTTCACTCTTCTCTTTGATTAGGTTTACTTTTGGCCTGCACTCTTATGTTGCACATTCTTGTTTGTTCTTACCCAGATCCATTTCACGAGGTGAGGAGAAAAAGAGACAAGAAGAAAGAGGTATAGTTTTGTGTAAATCATTATTTCTTTTTAGTTGATTGCTTGCTTGGAGTACAAAAAACTGCTCTTGGTCCTTGCATTGCTTGCCTTATATTTTGTGATATAGTATTGCTACTTAGTACTTGCTTGTGTGCTGTTATTTTTGTTCTGTAATTAAAAGGGTAGTGTTTCTTGTTACAATCTTTTTGATAACAGTCCTCTAGCTAAACTTAAACTACAGTCTTGGCTGAGCATTTGTTGTGTTGATTTCATGTGGAATTTTGTGAAGATGCCAAACAAATATTAATGGAGCTAATCCTGTCGCATGTGTGTAATCATGCTTGCAGTTAATGCTCATGGCTGTCTGTTCATGCAGTCTCAAACATTTTGCAGGTGTTATTCTGTTAAATTCTGTTGCATGTGATTTTTGTGATCTTAATGAATTGTGTATCCTGCATAATAATTATGAATAGTAGGAATTAGTAATATAGTACAGTTAGTACTAAATTATTTTTTCAGTTTTATGTAGTCTAGGTCCTGTTGAATTGTCATCTTCCATATAATGAGCACACCATTATTTGCAATAAATTATGCATGGATGCATCTTTTGGGCTCTGTCTAGTGTGAGGGAAGATTGGGGGAAGGAAAAAGGAGAAGGTAAAGGGAGGGGATGGAGACTGTTTACTTCCTTTGGCAGAAAGCACAGTTGAAGGTAGAGAAAAATTGGAGGGGGATTAAATCCCTCCAGAGCCACCAGTTTCTTCTACCCAGAAGTGCGTGGAAATGGTGTAAGGAAAGAGAGAACATCTTTGCATTTTTCATCGTAAATCAACACACTTGGGTTAAATTAACGGAATAACAGTTCCTTCCAACTCAATCAAGCAAATGGAATGGAAAAAAATCTTACCTTTACTTTCCTTCTACCTGATCAGCTTATCCTTCGTCCCATATTTTCATCCCTCCTACCAAACAATGCTTTAGGGAATCTATTGTAGTCGTTACCAGAGAATAGGAATGCTTACACTAAATTTTACGCAACTTTGGTATATCAAAAACATGCATATCATTTTCTTTTGACTGTTGAGATACTAGTGCAACTTCTTTCTTGTGAAATGGATACTTTGGATTGGCTGAGGATTTGTATAATGATTTATTTGACTCTATGTGTCTTTTGGTTGAGTTGAGTTGGTTTGATTTGCACTGAGTACTTACGTGCTTTCTTGTGGCTCTTATACATTTAGTCTACATTGTGGTTTCATTTATGAAGTAGGTTTCTGTTATCGTCATTTAGGGTAGTTCAAATTTACAGAAAATTTTGTCTTCATTTAACTTTTGGTTATACAAATTTGCATATTGCCTCAGTATACAGGATACAAGAGTTTGACTGAGCCAAGGAAACCCAGTGAGCATGCGGGTCAAAGGATGAAATTGAACACTTCTGATCATGGTGTTCGAAGAGGAGGCTATAGTCGTAACATTGTACCTGGTAAGGTGCAATCGTGTAGGATGCTGTGTTTTCTCTTTTTATTAAGTTTATTTGTCATATCACTTCTTTAGATTGTTGTATGAAAACCTGTTTCGAAGCTTTCTGTTTTGCCTTCTACCTAGCTTTTTCTGTACCATTTGAAGTCCTTAAAAAATTTCATGGCTGTATACGTGCAGTCAAGGGACCAATACTGGTGGGAAGAAATTGGGGCTGAGAGTTAAATATTGTTATTTACTGTGAATTGACTTGTATCACCCCATTAGAGATATCAACTAGCCATGTTTTAGCGTGTGCTGTTTGCACTTCTCTGCTTCTAGGATAAACCTGGGTGATGTGAGATGAGTGCGCGCAACACTCTCTTGCAGGTAGTGTGACAAAAATTAATAAGATGCATCAGCAGAGGATCTAGTTTTATGGCTGATTTTATTTGGCTTATAGAAATATGGTAAAATGTGGGGATTTTAGGGTTACAAAAGGTGTAAAAGGGGGCAAGATTTTAAGTGTGTAAACAATGGTAGAAGAGAGAAAATTTTGGGATTTTCCAGGGTTGTGAACAAAAACTTGGGTATTATGTGTTCTTTTAAGCAGTACGGATGAGTAATTGCGGTGGCCAGGGGATTGGCATTATGAAATAGGATTTCTGGGGTTAGGGGAAGCTCGAAATGGGTCGGGTTCTGGATTTTATAGGCCAAAAGTGAAAAATAAAGAACCATTATGTAACTTTGTATAGCTTTCTAAGGACTCCTTGTTTTTGTAGGATTTTGGCTTCCTAGTTGGAAACCACGACCTTTAACTTCCAACCCTATCTAAAACCAACTAAGGCCCATAAATAAAAACCCAATTACATAATAAATTTGAAGTTGCCAAAATACTTGACCTATGAAATACTAGAAAATGTATAAGACAATGACCAGATTAATACCTTACCTAAATTGTCATAGAGTAAGACTCTACGAAGCCAAAACTTGGTTGTACCTGGTTCCAATTGATGTCATTTTGGTTTGAAACCAACCAATTTCCAAACTTTGCCGCGCTAATTTTATTTTGTCTTGATCTTTTTATGGTCAGTATCGTTGGGTATATGTCAAGCGATATAAGCTATTCAGTCAGAACTATGCCATCCACATAAAATACTCTGACAGGTAGAATTCTTTGTTAAGTCAAATAGATAAGGGTATACTGGTTGCAGCCAAAGCACACATGGGCATAATGTAAAAGGAGTTGGACTGCTAATATGATACTTTGGTGATATTGAGATCCAAGTTTTATGTTTGCCTTTTGGACTCCTGAATACTGTTCTATACAGGATATTCATTATTCGCCATAGCTCTAAATAAGCTGTCTGTTCATGCTCCTCGTTCTCTGCCTTTTCAAAATTCTCAGTCAGTGACTCACCATGTTGGCCTTTTTATCATCAAGGACACAATCATAATGCAAGGTGAGATGTCCTAAGGGGCCATGTTTAGTCTCTTCAGGTTGATTCCTAAAATATTTCACTTTTGAATATTAGAAATTGTTGCAGATAGAGGTATTCCACCATCCATCCGCCCTCCTGTGTAAATAATTATTGGTTCAGACATTTTTGTTGATATGGCATATTGCTCTTAGATGTGTAACATATTTAGTTTTTTTATCCTAGTTGTATTTTAAAAGGGATGGGGATATTTACTTGTTTTTTCTCATATTAATTCTGTTCTTTGGGTTTTCGTAATGGTGGAAGGTGCAATTTTACCTTTAGATACTTTAGCCAACATATATTCTGTCCAGCTTGTAGATTTTATTTTATTTTATTTTTTTCCCCTGGTACAAAACAAAAATATTTATTGAAGACACAAGGAGGACATACATTGAGAGGAGGAGAACTCCTTTAAAAGAAAATTGCAAGACACAAAACTTATTCTTCCACAGTTTCTTACATAATTTTGGTAGTGTTGAAATTGGTTTGCAAATATGCCCCATAGTGATGTATGTCTATTTTGACTGTTTGAGTTCTTATTTTCTTCTCTCTTTTGGTTTTGGGTGAGAAGGTGTCTTTTTTTTTTTTTGGGGGGGGGGGGGGGGGGGGGGGGGGGGGAACGGGGGGGGGGGGGGGGGGGGGGGGGGGGGGGGGAAGGGGAAGTGTGTGAGGGTTTTAGAGAAAACCTTTGCGGAAGTGATTTAAAAAATTTTTGAGATCATACTCATGATTTTTCATTGATCTATGCATGAATAATAACATAAAATAAATATCATACCTTGTAGGGTTTGGTAGTACACCGTAAACAATGAGAACACTTGAAGAACTTGAGCTTCCTTGACGTAGGGGTGTTCTTCCTTTTTGATCACTAAGGCACAAGAGGTGGCAAGAGTTGGTGGAAACTAACAAGCGCGCACACACACAAGCTGTAGCCGTGTCTCTCTCTCTAGTTCAAGGCATATGGCCAGCCACCCCTTAGCATGTATATATTCTAATGCCTCTCTAAGTGCAAGGAGGGGATCTCTAGGGTTTCCTTATTCTAGACTAACACCAAATTGCTGTAATTGCACATAAAGCCTTGATGAATAGAGCAATTAGTGAAATTACCCTCGACTCCACTAAATGATGGTAGTTGACCTCCAGTAATAGGAAATTATGTCAAGGCCCCTATCCTACTAATTACCGCAAAGCCAAATTCCCATTGAACAGGTATTCATAAATAAGAACCAAGCTAGTAAACTGTTAGCTTAGTTTATTTACATTTGAACCTTGATTAACCAATCCATCATCCACTAATCACTGTTAATTATTTATTTTCCAAAATGCCATCTTAAAAAAAAATAAATGACTTTGTATTATAGTAAACAGTTTTAAAAAAAACCCAGCATGCCTACTGTGATCAAACGATAGATTGAATCAAGGGAATATCTGACTTGTAAGAATGTGGTGACCATATTGAAATTATAAGTTTCTAGGTCTCAACAATGTACACCCAACCTATCGAGGTATTGATTATACAGAAGTCTCACTCACTGATAAATTAAAGTGCACACCACCAAGTACTTGAGTCCTTTAATCCCTTAGGGTTAAGACTCACTTTGCAATTAATAGTGTTGTAAGAAGTAACACTACCTTTGACAGCTGTGGAAATGTTTTTATCCTGATTTAGTTCAATGTACTCCAAGTACATTAACACATTAACCCAGAGCTAAGAAGCAGTGATATAGACACAAATACAGATATAGACACGGGACACGACAATTTTGAAAAATGAAGGACATAGATACAGTGGGGACACGGCAAAAAATTATTATTATTTTAAATATTTTAATTTTTCATGTATATAAATGTAACATTCACAAATCACCAAAACTATTTAAAAAACACTAATTCAATGTACAAAAGTAAAAGAAAATTGTCTCATCAATGATAGTTCATAAGCCATAATCTATTACATGACATATTGACATATATGAAAAAGAAGAAGAGAAAAAGAAGACGAATTGCATTCAGAAAAGTAGAAGAAGAAAAAGAAAAAGAAGGGAAAACAAGTTGCAAGAGGGGCAGTGAAGAAGAACAACAACATTAGAACAGAAATCTCGGCTGTGAAGAAGAAGAAGAAGTAGGCAGAGATTCAGTGAAGGAGGAGAAGAAAAAAAAGAACAGAAAAAAGAAAAGAACAAAAATTATGGGCAGAGATTCATGAAAAAGAAAAAGAAAAAGAAAAAGAGAAAGAAGGGGGGAAAGAGAAGAAGAAGAACTGCATTCAAGTGAATGAGCCGTGTCCCAAATGTGTCCCAGCCGTGTTCACTGCTTAAAAAAATAAATAAAAAATTGGACGTATTTTGGTGTGTCCTAGAAGTATGTATGTTCGCGGTGTGTTCGATACGCCAACGGCACCCTAAGCGGTGTGTCCGTACTTCCTAGACCCGGAGTTAACTACTCCAACAATCGAGATCAACCATTCTATTGGACAAAGGTTACATGTGCTATAGCTAACCAAGTGACTTGTCCAAGCTCACTTTGACTATGAACTAAATTTGGAATTACAAGTAGCTGGTGTGATCTGTATGAATCACATCTACACATGATTGACCTTAGGTATAATTGTCGGACCTTACACATATCATGCATTGATATAATTGCTAACACAGTAAGAATGCATGTAAATAAGAGAGAGTATCAAAAATACCATTAATCAAACGTTAGAATATGGCTTTAAGGGCTTATACAATCCAGGGGGTGTTGCTTTTTCTTTTTTTCTTCTCAATATATCCTCTTTTGCTGCTATAAATTCGATCAACTCTATAGTTAGTGAGATACTCTATTCTAGGTTACATGAATTGGGTACGGGTGTCGAGTGTATGGTGCAGGTATTTGTCTAAGTGTTGGATTCATATAATTTCCATATGAAAGCATACAGTGACATGGCAAAATATTCATTTTTCTGAACATATTTTTTTATTTTATGGGATAAAATAGTGTTTACAAAGTGCTATAGAGCATTCTCTCCATAATATGAGAGTTTTATATACATTTATATGGTAAACTAGAATTATAATTTTTTTTTTTTTGATGGGTGAATGTGCAACAATGCATGCGGGACTGATATCCCATACCCATATCTTTATCCAAGTGTTGGAGTCCAAGTGTTAAGTGTTCAACATGGATACTTCATACATTTTCGAAGAGTCCATGTGACATAGACTGTATGTGTTTGGTACTTCTTATGCTACAAATTTCGCATTGCGTTCTATTCATTTTGGTTTATGGTGGTTTCTAATTGTGACCTTCACTGTTGATTAATTCTATGTCATGAGATCTTTTAAGTAGTGTGCTTGTTAAAAAATGGAATATTACTAATTGCAGGAGGCAGCCAGGAGTTTCGTGTTGTGAGAGACAACAGAATTAATCATAATGTCAATAGGGAGACGAAGCCTTCTTCGTTGTCAATATCCACCAGTGAGCAAGTGAACTCACATGTTTCAGAGAAGGGGTACATTTATATGCTCTTTATATGATTTTGTTCTTGTGCTTGTTCTATTCCCTGTTAATCAATTTTCACAATCCTTGATACAAATTTAGATTTTCTTGAGATGTATCTACATTTTGATATCATTGAATCTATAGCATTATGTTGTTAAATCAACCATCATTGCTGCTAAAACTTCTCTCCCTGTTTGTATTAAGAGCTTCTTTATTGATGGCGACCTCTTTGACCAGTGATACAATACTTCGTGTTGATACACAGCGTACTGAATGATAGCAACTGACATGGTCAGTAATTGCCAATGATGGGAAAATCATAATGCAAGGAATTGAAAAGCACTAGACTTGTTGGATAATAACAAACATGAGAGCTTTTCTATGATGTACTGTGACGAATAATAGATCAAGTTGGAGACTTTGTGGCTTTATTATATAACTAATCCATTGCCTCTATCTGTGTGGTAGGAATATAACTGGTTAGACTAATATTTAAATTGCATTTGCACAGTCACAAGCTTCATGACTTCGAAATTGTGACAAGTTTGTTCTTGATCCATTAGGACCCTCAGCTCACATTATTCAGGCATTGTTTAGTATAAGTTATGTATTATGAAACTGGGAAATAAATTATAGAAACCTATTCTTGGTTTGGTGAGACTTGGATTTATTGAAAAAAATTCCTAGATTTCACGAAGGAAGCCTAGAAGGAGCTTTATAGTTAATGAAGTTGGAAGACCTAGGATGCGAAGAAACTGAAAATGATTAAAAGTTAAATTTAATGGGAAACTAGCTTGTGGGGATTTGTTGTGATGATTTTGAACTTTCACACACCCCCCCCCCCCCCCCCCCCCCCCCCCCCCCCCCCCCCCCCCCCCCCCCCCCCCCCCCCCCACCCCCCCCCCCCCCCCCCCCCCCCCCCCCCCCCCCCCCCCCCCCCCCCCCCCCCCCCCCCCCCCCCCCCCCCCCCCCTCCCTTCCGCAAACTCATTAATCAGACCTTTCTGGCAAGGGGCTAACCTTTTATTTCTGAACTTTGACCTCTCATCTTTAGCCCTTGGTCATTCACTCTTCCTCAAGGTGTATGACTAATTCTTCTCTAAGAGCTTCACTTTTTCCAAGTTTTCATCTCAGTGTTGTCTTGTTGAGCAGTTTAAATAGTTAGACCACCATTTTCCCCATGATACTCCCCCCAAGAAAAGGAAAACTTGGTGGAAGCATTTTCTTTCTCAAAGCTTCTTCCATTTGAACTGCACATTTTTCTCCCTCTGAGGAATTGACATTATTTCAGGCTTACTCTGGGTTACTCAACATCCAGCTATCATTTTCTTATTCTTGGAAAAGTTCCTTCGCTTATTTTTCTTTTTTTAATGCTATGATTACTTTCCTTACATGTATAAGTATTTTGTTCCCTCTCTAGTTACTTGCATATTATGTATGTAGTTATCAGAAACAAATAGTTACACTAACAGCAAAATGGCCTTTAATCAGATTGATGTACTATTATTAGTTTGTATCAAGAAAGATAGCAAGTTCCATTCCTTCTTGTTTTAGTTTCTGTGGTCTCTAACTGAGGATATGGACCATAAGGTGCTCTTGATTCAAGTTCTATTGTTTGGAATTATAAGAGTCATGTTTCCTAGTTGAGGATACAGCTTTGTTTGTGAATTGTTGTATATTATTTTGCTTATTTTTTTTCTTGTCATTTGATCAGTGGTTTTGCCAATTGTTCTGTATAGAAGAAGACTATTGAATTAGCCCTTTCTCCGTAAGCCCTAGTTTTCTTTTCTTTCTTGTTTATTTTATTTTTTGCCAATACTACTGCTCCTTACTTAATACACAAAAAAAAAAAAAAAAAAAAAAGAAGAAGAAAAGAAGAGAAAAAAGAAAAAGATATTATTGCTCCGTATTTGAAACAAAGTCAGTGTCCCCTTTTGCTGTAAATTATGATTCTTTTGGTTGGTAACTTCTGCTCATGTTAGCAGTTATATGATAAACATTTTGACTCATGGGCCTTGTCAGCAGTTCAGCTGGGACTTCTAGCAATCAAAAAGCATCTGGTGGGCACTATTCATCTCAACCTTTGGTAATGCCAACTGTTTCACACCCTAGGCAATCCTGGGATACTAATTCAAGTGGCACTACTGGGAAAGAATTACGGGAGGAGAGGCGGGCGCCAGTTCCCACTGCTGTTACACAGGTGCAGGCATCTAAGCCAAAGGATTCTCAACCACATTCTGCAACGCTGGCATTGAACCACTCTGTGGTAGGGGTGTATTCATCTTCTTCAGATCCTGTTCATGTTCCTTCTCCTGACACGAGATCTGCTGCTACTGTTGGTGCCATTAAGCGTGAATTTGGGGCAGTGGGTGTTCGTCGTCAGTCTTCTGAGAATTCAGTGAGACCATCTGCACAAAACACTTTCTCAAATTCACACCTGGGAAAGGATGGAACCTCTTCTAGAGAATCATTTCGACCTTTTACAGCCACTTCTAAAAACGAGCAACCCTGTCCAACTACTGTACCTGAATCCGTTGTGCCCGGCATGCCAGTCGGCAGATCTTTCTTGAGCAATCAGTATAATGGCAGACCGCATCAACAAGTTGTGGGTCATCAGAAAGGTAGACTCATTGAACTTGAAATTCTTGTTAACATAGACTGATCGTTTCAAATGACTACCGTGTGAATGGTTGTACTTTCTGTCAAAAACAGTTGGGAATAAGTTTTCAAACTACCCTTAACCTTTCAGATGTTTATAAGATTGATTGCTGGGTTGTTCTTTTCTCCTTGAGCTTTACTTACAGGTAAAAAAATTCTTATCTCCTTAAGCTTTGTATCATAGAGGTTTTTCCAAGAACATGGCATCCTATCAGAATGAGAAATATTTTAGTTTAGAATGACAACTTCTACTTCGAAATAGATATCAAATTATTTTTCCCTTTCCTTCCTTTTTTCCCTTGTCCTCTTTCTTCCTTTTCTTTGTTTGTTTGTCTTCTTTTTTTGGAAGAAAGGGGAGGGGGTTGTTTGGAGATCATTGAGTTATTCCAAATTTTCTAGATCTTTCTTCAACAATTTTGTCCTTCCATCTACGGTTCTAATCTTTATGAGTCAATACTTTAACATAAGCCTTTTGGTGCAGCCTCCCAGCCTAATAAGGAGTGGAAACCAAAATTGAGCCCAAAATCAAGCCTTAGCGGCCCTGGAGTTATTGGAACACCTGCAAAATCTGTTTCACATCCTGTTGATAATCCTGAGGACTTGGAAATTGATGCAGCTCAGGTGCAAGATAAGCTGTCACTGGTAAACAATTTTGAGAGTCAGAATGTAATCATTGCAGAGCACATTCGAGTTACTGAGTCTGATCGCTGTCGGCTGAACTTTGGCAGCTTTGGAACAGAGTTTGATACCTCCAGGAACTTTGTATCTGAGTCCCATACAGTTGGAAGTGCAGAAAATTCATCTGCAGAACCTTCTACAAGGTTTGATTATTACATGATCATATTGGAACTTTTGGATTGAGCAATTAATATTAGCACCACAATTTTCTGAATCATATATTACACCTACTGATGAATTGAGTATTCAGAATAGTTTTATCGTTAAATATATGCTACCATGAATCATATGTGTATATGTTAGTTTTCTGTGTAGTTGTATGTTTTGCATTGGATATGGATAACATAATGAAGGGACATGGTTTGGCACAATGACTATGGTCATTTTTTTTTCAATAATAACTATGAATTTTATTATGAAAAGTGCCAAGGAGGTGCAACCCATGTATTCAGGAAGTATTTGAGAGCCAACAAACAATAAACCTGCCAAAAACTCAATTTACCAAGAAATATACGCAGGGTTCATGTCTACTAAAACTGAAAGCAGTTTACATCCTTTTGTTCGACTGAAAAGGCCATATGCTTCGCCTCTACAAAAATCTGCATGTTCCTCCGCAACCAGGTAAACTACATTAGGCGTAAAGGGGTGACTCTCTGAATAGGCTTCCTCACCCATTTTATTGCACACCCTTCCTGCTGACAAGCATTTA
Organism: Euryodendron excelsum; assembly: GCA_033060915.1. NCBI lineage: Eukaryota > Viridiplantae > Streptophyta > Magnoliopsida > Ericales > Pentaphylacaceae > Euryodendron > Euryodendron excelsum. The sequence goes on from CM065394.1 coordinate 37,361,895, forward strand.
TCTCTGATATGTCGAGTTAGGTATAACCTCATGCACCCTGGAGAGGGAGAACCTTAACAGACCAAGATCCTCTGGCAGCTGTGGTTTTGTAGATCAATTTCTATTTGATTGTGTATGACTGTATGGAAAGACCTTATTTAAAATACGAGGTTCTACTTGTATTCTTTTGGGGACTTTTTCTATTGCTTATTAACTATAATTACTAATTCAATGGAATCTAGATAGACTTAGTTAGCTTGACAAGGATCTGTCGTGGAACTGCAATTTGCGCTTACTAAGATGATAATGTGATTGGCAGTTTGTCAGCCTCTGCCCCAGAGTTCTCCAGTGATGAAACTTCTGCCGGCAAGGATGTAGATTTACTTGATGATCAAGTTCAAAATTCTGGTTCCAATTCTCCAGCATCAGGTGCAGTATCTGAACATCAGCTGCCTGATAAGGAGCCTTCAAGTCCCCCAGATTTGGACAGTTATGCTGAAATTGGGTTGGTTCGCGACAACAGCCCATCCTACGCTCCTTTAGAGTCACAACACCAGCAAGATCCTCCTGAGTTACAAAGTTTCTCGGTGAGTCCAATATTTACATTTACCATATCCTACTTTTGAATATGCCTGTGAAACTTTGGCCCGTTATGGAAGACTGTGGACCTGTGGTTTGGTCTGGCTTTTGATGTCTAGCAACCTCTTGTTTCTCCCAAAGGGAAATAAGTTGCATTCTGTGGCCTATCAGTTCTTTTACTTCTGATCAGACATCGTGATTTCTATTTTTTTTGGAAGCAGGCATATGATCCCCAGACTGGTTACGATATCCCGTATTTCAGACCAACAATGGATGACAGTGTCCGGGGGCAGGGCTTACCATCTCCTCAGGAGGTAAAATTGAATGCCATAAAACCCTTGGATTTATTGAGGCATGTATGTATCTTCTTTTCTCTTGTACGTGCACATGTACGAGCATGGACATACCCTTATATGTGCTTTTTAAATGATAGAATATTGGATATGATGTTATTAGCTGCCAGCTCATCACATATTTTACCAGAGTGCGAAACCAAGTATTTGTATGTTATTCCTAGTCATTTAATGATGCCTTTTGGTCACAGGCATTGAGCTCGCACACGGCCAACAGCCTGCCCCCATCCACAATAGCCATGCTGCAACAGCAACAACCACCGATGGCACAAATGTATCCGCAAATGCATGTTTCTCATTTTGCTAATCTTATGCCGTACCGCCAGTACCTCTCCCCTGTCTATGTCCCACCAATGCCCATGCCTGGATATTCTAGTAATCCTACCTATCCTCACCCCTCAAATGGCAACAGTTACTTGCTGATGCCTGGAGGTAGCTCTCATCTCAGTGCAAATAACCTCAAGTACGGAATACAGCAGTTTAAGCCTGTTCCTGCTGGCAGTCCTACAGGGTTTGCAAACTTCCCTAGTGCAATTGGGTATGGTATCAATTCTCCGGGTGGTGTTGGCAGTGCAGCAGGGCTCGAAGATTCAACTCGGCTCAAGTACAAAGATGGCAACCTCTATGTTCCTAATCCACAGGTACATATATTTTCTCTAATGACTTACTCACTATTTTTTACTTTTTACACAATACCAGTGGCATGTAGAGACTGGCAAATAATCCAAATTATTGCGGCCCAATTCTTAGGTTTGGGGTGGTCCCTTCCATATACATGTGATGCTGTTATGAATGTTGGTTCTGATAATGAAGTTAATGGGCCTGTGCCACTGTATCAAGTGAATATCTTGGTTGATGAGGAAAAATGGTCCGATAGGGACAATAATAATTAAAAAAAACACAGCTCCAAAGTGATATACAGAAACATCATATAAGCATTATGCGTGCTGAATGTTTTGCATATGCTTTTGGGTTGTGTTTGTGTTAGTTGGGTTTTTTTTTTTTTTATTTATTTATTTATTTTGTTGTTTTTTTGGGGGGGGGGGGGGGGGGGGGGGATGTTTATAGTGTTCCGATTCTTATATTTTGATTATTTTAGCTGATTTAATCATGGTTATTAATTCATTTTTTGTTTTGGATAATTAAGTTCGGCTAACCATATTAAAAATGATTTGTCTTATGTTTGCTTAGGGAAAAATTGATCTGATTAATCTTTAAGCAGAGATGGGCATGGAGCCAAAATTCGAAGAACTTAAAGTGAGAGTGATTGTTTTGCTTTGTATTAACCACATGATTTTTCACAAAAGTGATTGAATCTAAATTAATATTTAATTATCAAAATTAGTTTGAGTAATTCAAGCCAAACATTGCCTTAGCATCTGACATGACATGAGAAACACCGAAATAGATAGTGACATCCAGACAACATTGGCTGATTATCTCACTGAGCATTATTATTTTGGCTCCATCAGAAATGTATTTGAAAGAGAGCACCGAGTGACTTATAATGCCCGCTTGCTAGCCTTGCTTCTCTTCCTTGTAATATGATGGCCTTCAACTGGTCATTGAAATTCACAACTGATTGAATAAATTAGAATTTGACATAGTAAGCAGGCAATACTGACATTTTTTTTCTCTCTTTGTTGACTGCATATTTATTTACCATTTTATATTTTCAAATAACAGGCTGAGACATCTGAAATTTGGATTCAGAATCCAAGGGAGCTTCCTGGTTTGCAATCTGCTTCATACTACAACATGCCAGGGCAAACGCCTCATGCTGCTTATTTGCCGTCTCACACTGGTCATGCTTCCTTCAATTCGGCTGCAGCCCAATCTTCTCATATGCAGTTCCCTGGATTGTACCATCATCCTCCACAGCCAGCGGCAATGGCTAATCCTCACCATTTGGGACCTGCCATGGGTGGGAATGTCGGAGTTGGGGTGGCTGCAGCAGCTCCTGGGGCCCAAGTGGGTGCTTACCAGCAACCTCAACTGGGTCATCTCAATTGGACAACAAACTTCTGAAAAGAAAAGAATGCCAAATTAGGCTCCTTTCTTGCAAGGGATTGAAGCTTATTAGCTATAGAAGCTCTTTTCTATGTGAAATGAGAAACTCATTTATCTTTCCTAATTAATGCATCAAGTGGTGTTGAAATTCTCATTTGCCAAATGATCTCATGGATGAGTGTTACGGAACTAGGAATTTCCAAAGCAGTTTTGAGTCCAGGGTCGTTTTCTTGTGCCCAAGAAATTAAAAAAAGCCAGAAACGAAGTGTAAGATTCTCGAGTCGTTTTCAATCTTTAGCTTATTCTACTTTAGCATAACCAACCACCCTTTAAGAGTATTGTCCTTAGCAAGCCCATGTATTAACAGGTGCACGCTAGAGGTTGAAGTTGTCATGGTTGTTTTGGTATTTTTTTATTTTTGTCAGAATGGAAAAGCGAAAGAGAAGGGAGGGAGGGAGGGGGAGCTTTTTGTAGTTTGTTCTGTATTTCTTTTGTTCTTTTTTAAGATCGGATCAAAGGATGTTCTGTGTATACCTCGGGATCGCCAAACACGCTTCTTTTCATGTCTTTTTATTCTTCTCTCTTCATGCACAACCCACAAGGTTCTTCCCTTGCTTTACTACCTCAAACTAAAGCTGCCTCTCTCTATCTCTATCTGTGCATTCTTTTTTGGCACCTGGTGGACCCAGATTGGCCATCTACAATATTTTGGGTTGTCCATCTAGCTTTCCAGGTTTGGTTTGAACATTGAATTCAAATATCTGCAGTGACTAACTGTTGGTCCCTGGTTGAGCGGTGACCAAATCCATGCCAAGGGTGGAGGAAGTTTGTAATGCATCATATATATACATATATTTATATTATTATAAAATAAACCCATTTGGTGAAACTGGTGAAATTTTAAATTCAAAAAAGTCACTTTTTGGTGCAGACCAAATTTTTTTTAAAAAACATATAAATTACTAACATTATGTGTATTTTTATCTGACTTAAAAGAATAAAAGAGTAAAATATTAATTTAAATTTTGTAACCACCTACTACTTATTTTTTATTTTTTCTTTCACATTTGTTCAAACTAACCACCCACACAGTGGGGTGCCCCTTCTAGTCCCTATGATGCAAAGGTGGACAAAGAAGCATGCCATGGGGTATATGAATCGAGATACTTTACAGTTTTGTCAATGCCATCTTGTTTGGAAATGTAATTTAGTTCTGAGGGTGCCAGCAAGTGAGAATTAGGGTCATGCTCATTGTTGAAGGGTGAATGTATCAGTGCATGTAAAAGTTGAAGCCAAACTGGACCTCCCTAGGTGCCAGTGGTGGGGGTGGTGGTCCTCCCCAGGGTTCCCACGTAGCCGTCAATTCAAGGCTGCAGTTTTAGTCTTCACACGCATAAAGATGAAGAAGAAGAGTTTATTATATGTAGGCATAATTGGTGTTCGATACAATGCCGAGCTGAAAGTCTCCCCCTGTTTGGAGTCTCATACCCTCCTCGCCAATTAAGGGTGGTCTAACCGTGCCTTCTGCGAGCAATCCTGTGACTTCTCTCCAGATTTAGCATCGTTTAGAAGAAGTTAATGCTTCCAAGGTTCAAGGCCTTTAACTAATTATTCCAAAGTGGGCTTTCATCTGTTTGAGGCTATCAGTGAAGCCTTTTGAAAGGAAAAAAAATCACAACTGGTTGGACCCGATGCATGGTTGATGATGAATTCACATGAGGTTGGAGCCACCATACCACTTTTTTTGTTGCTAAAAATAGATATGTAGATAGGGTACTCCACACATTTGTCAGAGAGTATTGTCTCTCAGCACTACACAGTCTGCGGGATATCTTGCCGCTCTTGGGTCAGGGCCGAAGTTTAGGTCCCATAGCCTGGGCGCTGAAAAGTAAGTTTAGTCCCATCAAACTCAAACATTAAACGAAGAAATTTAAATTTTTGCTCATTGAACTAACCACTTTGTGGTGAACCCCACCATACCTCCACTTGGGAGTACTGGACTAGTTGTGTAGTGACACATTACATATGTGATTTTGCATAAAGCTAGCTAACACAAAGACCCACTACGTTGTGGAGGTGAGATCAGGCTATTACCTTTTTTTCCATGATGTGTTACTCTCTCTGTACCCACATTGGTTTTCCATCACTCGATGATTATTCATCCTTTGTGGGTTTTGCTCTAAGTAATTTGCATATGTACAATTCACTTATGGGCTACATTCCAAAAGATTAAATAAAAGTAAGAACCTTTGACATGTTATCATCTTTTTTACCTTTTTTTTGGTATCTGTTTAATCATAGGACTATTTCTTATCAATTGATTGCATTTCATCAGATTCATCTGATTTGACTATTTATTTTATCCTGACTTTGTTAGTCAATAGTTAATGACAATTCACGCTAATTTTTGGGACAACTAGTGTACAAGTGAAATCCATCAAAGCATGCATCCTAGTTCTCTGCAAGAGCAAGTCATAACCCGCACTGATAGACGTCTTCGGTTCAACTCTCATTGGTGTTTCTAAGCTTAACTGATACATGTAATTTGTGAATGGTTGTAGTTATTTAGGGTTTATATTGTTGGGACGATCCAATATAACCTTGCCCAAGAGTAATTTCTCATCATAAAAAGCAAAAATTTAAATAATCTAAGTATTGTAAATTAAGAAACAAAGCAATTCTAGCTATTATCAAGAAATTGAAACCATGTCTTGGTGCCATCTATTGGGATGTGTCAAACCTAGTGGGATGGTAGAGACGACTAGAGTCCACATCCACCACCAACATCTTTGATCCATTCTTAGGTGGGATGATGGTTAGCTGCAAAATGCTAAGAACCTTTTTCTTGTTCATGGCAAGTCAATGCATATCTAGTTGGATTTGGGTCCCCAAATTGGTCATTCTATGATCTGAATGGAATCTCTTCTTTCATATTGCCTCATTTATCATCAACCCCCACGATCTGAAAGGAACCCATCAAACTTTATCAAAGCTTTGTTACTATCATGCATCTATCTGTTTTTGAATTTTTGATACAAGTATTGGAAGATTAATTGGGGACATGATGAAAGGAGGAGGAGAAGAACAAGACGAAGAGATGTGCACGACTCACATTGCTTTTTCAGGCTTCTTCTATTTGTTTAATACTTAACTGTGTTTAGTATTATCTTTTCACTTTCTTAACACACATTCCTTCGTACTAATCCTTTCTTTACACAGTCAAATCTCAGCTGTTTCATTCATTCTTTATACACATAATTAAATCTCTCTCTCTCTCTCTCTCTCTCTCTCTCCCGAGCCACGAGTGCAATCATTGTTAATTTAAGCAACTGCCCACTATGTACAGTATCTTTCCCCATCTCTCTCAAACTCACTCATGCACTTCCAAAAGGTATGCCTGCGCGCAACTCACACACACATGTATGTATCCTCAGCCACCCTTTCTTTGATATCTAAACAAGCTAGAATTAACATTTGATTTCGAATAGTTAATAGGAGAGAAAAAGGTTATATGAATGCATAATTACCATCTGAGCTTGGCATAGCAACAATTAAACAATGGGTGGTAAAAATAAAAACAGAATACCAACAAGTGTCTAGGTTCAAGTCTCTCCGTAGTTTTTTGTTGGGGGTCATTCATACTCCACAGCCTTATGAGCATGTGTCTACAACTTAATAAGAGCGTTGCGTGACTCTGGACCAGATCTTAGCCCCCGTGCTTAGTGTAGTAGGACTTAGCGCCCTGATAGGGTTGTGGCGTAGGTTAGCTGCTTCTCATTTTCTATATATGTAAAAAAAAAAAAAAACAAAAACAGAATCATGCGAGTACATGTGCCTTACTATTAAATGACCTATCCATTCATCCATGATTCTATTAATATATTTGGATGCTATTGGATTTTTTATTAGCAAGTCTCACTTAATCTTCATTGCACTCCAAGAATCTGATTATTCAAACTCCTCTAAAATAAATAAACTTCTTTTTTTCTCACATTTTTCTCTACATGTTCTTTTCTCTATGCCAACTATATATGGTTGAGAAATTGGGGAGATGGAAGTTAACCTAATCATTTTTCTTTTAATTAAAAGTAAGTTCCTGCAGCTCAAAATGCCCTTTTACCATAGATAGAAGATCATTTTCATGCATTATGTTGTTTATATTAATAGCTCTATTATTTTTTTAGCAAGAAATGAAAAAAATTGAGCCTTAACTTGAGACCCACCCGAATCTCATTACTCTAATAAAAGTGGTGATATATGTAAAATGAAATATTAATTGAGTTGAATCCCAACAGAGGAAACTATTTGGTAGGCTAATCCTTAACTCTCACCTCTCATCATTCAAATCTTAATACAATCACAATTGGTCTTAATTTTTCTTGGCAGTGTGTTAAAAATAAGAAGTGTGAAGCAAAATTAATAACTCTGTTTAACAGCAGAATCGGTGGATTATGACTTGTAATTCCATGATTTGAGCGGTCTAATTAGAAAAGTGTCTGTGAGCAATTTTGTATTATGTGGTGTATTGTTTTTTTTTTTTCGTTTCTTTTCACATTAGACAACAAAGCTTGCCTTTTTATTTTTATTTTTGGGAACTTAAATAGATGTGGACATCTAATTAATATGTTGCATTACTTTCCCTATTATTGTCCTATTTATTCATTACACCTCAATAGCCCTTTTTTCTTTTTTATGTTTTCCATGGGAATAACAGTTAATTTGTTACTTTTCTAATCTAAAAAGTAATCTAGTGGAAATGGAGACTAAATGTCCTGAGTCTAAAATTTTACAATCTGATAAAGCAGTAAATTTGTTTGGTCTGCCCTCAGGTTCTAGTAAGCTGCTCTAATTGACTGCGAAAGGAATTTGGATCAAGAAACACCAATGTGGTGCCTATCAAAGACTCTCCAATGGCAAAGTTTGGTTTCAGAGGATAACTCTATAGAGTTTTTGTTATGTATACCTTGGAGATGGAGGTTGCCCTATTTTACGTCCATGGTTGTGGCCTCCACAGTATTTGTATACGGTTGATGGAAGAATGAGTGTCTTTTCACGTGGCTATTCATCATTAGACAGTCAGGTCTTTGTCAGGGTAGTTGTGGGAATGGTTGTCCCTTACACGTGGCGTCTTCTGAGTCTCCTGTCAGGTTGACATTGACATGTAGCAGGGGAGGTGGTTGTCCCACTACGCGTTTTATCCTTTCGGTGGTACACAGCCGTGCTTAGTGTCAGGAGTGGTCCCTACAGGCCAATAGAGGGGGATGGTCGACATGTTTCTATTTAGGATGCTCGGCCAAACTGGTCAACCCTGGTGTGCTCGGCCACCTCCTATTCAACACTGCTAGGATGCCCCGTTATACGCGGTCTCCCCGATCAGCCTCTCACAGGGCCCTGGTCAGCACTCGCCTGATTGGTCTCCATCAGTTGCCCCCAATTCCCCTGAGTGCTTAGAGCGTAGTCAGAAGAATTCTTATAGTGGGTGTGTCCTCGTGGAAAGGAGGGGCACATTTATGGTGCTACAAGCGCAATTATGGTGATTATTGACAATGATTAGGCATGTCGCTCGACGTCCCAGTGACGTGTAAGCCCCTTATTGGGTTCCGCCTCGCGATGTGACTTGACGATCATCGACCGTTGGATCTGTGATTAATAAGTTAATCTGAACCGTTGATTTCGAACAGGGGGTTTTAGGCTAGGCAGTTCCGATCCTTAGTTGTCATTTTGCATTCTTTGCACTTAGGCAGTTTCTGGTTTTTTTGAGACTTCTCTCCATCGTCTTCCTCTCTGCTTCTTTGTGTATCTGCGTTTGGAGGATCAAGCTTCTCTCTTCGTTGGTAAGATCTCAAACCGTTTCTTTTTTCCCTTCCATGTGATTCTTCTTGGGGTGTTGTTTATAGTATTACACCAAAACATGGGTTGCCCCTTCTCTTTAAGGGTTTGTTGGGAACTCGGGGTTATTCAAGTTTATTTGGGAGTCAGTTGACAGTGGTTTCAAGTCAACTAGGAGATTGCAATTAGTGGGCACTATGGCGGACCTAGAACATGTGCACTCTTCGGGTTCTGAGAACACTGCTTCTTAAGATCTGGTCAGGGTACAGGTGGAGGTCTTTGATAGTGCTTCTATGGGGCCTTTTGGGGCTTCTGAGGGGGAGTCATCCTATGGGGGTATGGTTCCTGGGCCCGGGGGTATGGTAGTCTTTAGGGTCAGAGAGTCAAATTTTGCGGCTGAGGAGTGTCCTCCGTCATTACAGAGAGGAGGGTCAAGAAGTTGTAGAGGGATTACCAGTTTCCTCCTGGTTTGTCATATAGGATCCCTAAGAAAGGAGAGTGGGCTTGTTCTGCTCATCCTAAGGAAGTTTGCGTTTATGAGGCCGCCTGGCTAGTGGCCTGTTTTCTTATTTTGACCCCCATTAGAGGGGTTTTGAGTGTTTTGAGGTTGGCCCCAGGTGTCACGCCTTGGTTTTTGGGTGTCCAAGGTCCTTTCGGTTCGGAGACCCTAAATCACAGAACTCTGTCACTAGAACTCATCCTCTTAGAAGGACAAGGGCTTTTCAAAAAAATAGGAGTTGCCACCTAACTTGATCAAGATGAGTTAGGGCACCTAAAACTAAGTATTAATCCGGAGACTAAACTTAGGGTTTTTGGAAAAGGTTTTGAAAACTCCCTTAAGAGAGGGTTTTTAAGAAAATAGGTTGTTTGGCAACCTTTGGAAAGATTTAAGTCCTTTTGGAAAATAACTACATTTTGGTCATTTGAAAACAGAAATCTATGGTTCGGGGGTTGGTTACGTGTAGAGAAGATATCCTAAGATCATCACCCTACCCTGCCCTTTCGGTACCTACATGTCTAATCACCCTTTGTTCATTCATTAGAATAACAGGTTACCATTGTCCACTTAATATCCACTTTAGAATTTTGAAAACGGGGTTTAGTCATCACTTTTCGGATGGATGATGCATGATACAAGTTTTTGGAAGAAGTTTGAAAATAATAAGGGTTTTGAAAGAGTTTGGAATAGGAACTTTGAATTGATTATCATTTTTGAAAAAGGGATTGGAGTTGGAATAAAAGTTATGACTGCATCGTTTTAGGTTGCCTACGTATCTCATTTGGTGAGAATCAGGTCAATCGTAGTTCGGGCAAGAGCCCGATGGAAAATAGGCGCATTAGGGCCTTTGGAAGGTTTGAAGACACTTTGGGGTCTTTAGAAAAGTTTAAGATACTTTGAGGTCTTTGGAAGTTGAAGACTCTTTGTGGTCTTGGAAGTTTTGACTTGAAATTGGATGGTGGAGTATTTTAAAAATATTTTTGGATCAACTTAAGGAAGTTTTGGAAAAAAAAATGCTTTGGCATGACTCAAGAGAACTTAAAAGTGTTTTTGAAGTCTTGTTTTGAAAATCTTGGAGGAATGATTTTAGAATGTTTTGATGATTTAATTTTTGAAAGTGGTATTTGGAAATGGTTAAGGGTTTGGAATCCTAATATGGACAACCTTAGAGGTTGTTCTTGATTTATCACTTGTTCTTGGAATCCCTAACCATGAGAGGGCTAGGGACACCTTAGGTTTGTGACCTTTTGAAAATATTTTTGGAAATGCCTTGAAGATGGAACGTAGGAACATTTGAAAAGTTTATGGAGTTATTTTTTTGAAATCATACGAGTAGGGGGTATTGGAGAAGTGGATAATGAGAATGGTTTAAATTTGAAAGATCATTAAAAAAGGGTTCATGAGTTGGAACCTTGAAGCATGTTAACCTATGTTGGGTTAGCTTATGGTTAAGGGTGACCTAAGGTTCACTAACTTGGGTTAGGTTAACCTAAGGTGGGTGAACTAGGGTTAAGTTAACCTAAGGTTGGGCAACTAGGGTCAAGTTAACCTAGGGTTAGTCAACTGGGGTCAAGTTAACCTGGGGTTGGACAACTAGGATTAAGTTAACCTAGGGTTAGTCAACTAGGGTCAAGTTAACCTAGGGTTGGGCAACTATAGCCAAGTTAACCTAGGGTTAGTCAACTATGGTCAAGTTAACCTAGGGTTGGACAACTAGGGTCAAGTTAACCTAGGGTTAGTCAACTAGGGTCAAGTTAACCTAGGGTTAGATTGGAGAATGGTTTTGGAAGTTGTTTTGATGCATTATTGGAGAGAGTTTTGAAAAACAAAACATGATATGCAATGGACTTTGGTTGGCAATCTTTTTGAAAATCATTTCCATGAAAATTTTGACTTTAGCCAAGAGTATGGTTTACATGGTTGGTGTTTGGAAATCATTCCAAGGAAGGTTCTTCATGGCCATTATAACCATAATCTTGACGAGAGTGTAAAAGGTCCAAAAATCAACATAGTGATTGGCAACTTTTTAAGGCACCATTTTTGATGCAAAGATGGAGAGAATGCATTTTTGAAGATCATCTTTGGAGAAGTATTTCGAAAACTATTTCTCAAGGGAACCATTCCATCAAGAGAGGATTCATATGTCCAAACAAAAGAGAGACCACTCAAGAGAGGGTTCTATGGGACCATTCCAACCACTACACTTAAAAAGAATGGAAATATTGAAAATTAGAGAATTAGAAAGCAATCCTTATGCAAATTAAAATGTCATGACACCAAAATGAAAGTTAGGGGATTAGTAGGAGGTCTTCTAAGGCATAATTTCTAAAATCCCATCCTACACTTCAAGCGGCCAATTCTTGAAATAATTTTTGAAAGAAATATAGAGCTTGGAGTTGGCATGAAAATAAGAGCAATGTAAGCATTGTAGAGCATGACAATAAGCATAAAATGAAGCCAAGCATGCAAAACATGATCAAAATAGTGATATGCAAGGGGTCATGATTACATACAAGGCTTTTAGGCTACACCACATAAACAAGGGACTCTTAGGCCATACCATCTTAAAGTAGGCTAATGAGAGATCCCCCTACACGGTGGCTCTCACTTGCTTTCCTCTAGGCATGATCTAAGAACCCTCTTGGCTCAACCATGCAAGAAAGGGGGGTTGAAGATGGGGGTTAAAATAGAGAATAACCTATGTAGGCTAGGAAGGAGAAGAAAAGAGTGGGGGAAGACACAAATGTAAAAGGGATACCCACCTTTTGCCTTCAACACACTTTCAATCTTTAAGGGATGCTTTGATGGGAGCTTGAATGACTTCAAGAAGGCTTAAATGGTTGGTAGGGAGTGTTTGATGGTGTATAAGGCTTTATATGTGAAGTATATAGGTTTGAGGATGATGGAACCTAAGCTAAGTGTTGGAGGGATGAAGTGTGTATAGAGATTCGCAGTTCTGGAGTGACTTCAACAGGGCTTCGCCTCAGAAATTGGAGTTGGAATATGCAAAGGGTGGTCTGGTATTTATAGAGATTCTGGAACAGGCCTGGCACATGTACTACATGCGCCTGGCCAAAATTTGGCCTTACACATGTAGTACATGCGTGGGTAATGTTCCATTGCCAGAATGACACGTGGCACCCCATGTACTGGATAAATCTCGAATGTTGATCGAAAGTTGGTCGATCTGATCAAAATTCGAGCGCATGTAGCATACGCTCCATCACCGGGAAGGTTCGTCCAAACTTTGCCTCGATAATTGAGTCAATCGGGAAGGTTTCGGGGGAATCGGTTGTACTTGCGATGTTCTCCAAGGGCTTCCGGTGAACTTTCATGTTTTTGGAAAGTTTTAATTATGTTTGGAAGTAGGGATATCGTCCCGGGAAGCGTGCATAAAAGGTCATTTTTGCAGAGCGTCTGTGATATGCTCTGAGGGTGTTTGAAAGTAGCTGTTTTCGTTTCGTGTGATCGAGGCCTTCGGAAAGCGATCCTTTCGATCGGACCGTACCGATGGAAAGTACTCTGGAAATACTTTCAGGAATTCCCAGATTCACGCATTTCTCAAGTCGTTTGACGGTGCGTTTCAATAAAGGAATTGGGGAAAAAGTTAACATTGGCGGAGCGGCTTGGCGGAGCGTCTATAAGACGCTCCAGGGGTTGTCAAAAGTAACTGGGTTTGTTCCATAAGATGAAAGGCTTCGGGAAGCGATCTATCCAATCAAGCCGTATCGATGGAAAGATCTATGAATGAGCTTTCAAGAATTCCTTGATTTGCACGTTTCTCAAGTTAGTTGACAGTGCATTATAACCAGAGAATTGGGAGAAAAGACAATTTAGGCGGAGCGTCTGCGAGACGCTCCAGGAAACTTTTATCGAGTCATGTGAGTTTAGTGTCGTAGGGTCCTCCTCGAGTTAAACAAGGGTGTATGGTGAAACTCTTTGCTCGAAATCCCAAGGCCGGTGCTGTTTCGGGGCATATTTGGATTTCCAAGGGCAAAACAGTTATTTTGGACGGGATTGGCTGGAAATGGTCAGGAATGGTTTGGTGTATTGTATTAAGTGTGTAAGGTTGTTTAGGGATGGTTTTGGGAGAGTCTTTTACCGTTCAGCGGGGTTTGTGCAGTGCTGAGGTGTTCAGGGGCAAAACAGTCATTTTGATCGGGGCGGGCTGGAATAGGATCGGATTTGGACCAAATGGCGTGCGGGGGACGCCTAATGGTTTAACAACATTTTGGAAGGATGAACTTATCATTTTGAGGGATTTTAAAATTTTCCAAAACGTGCCTGGAGGCCCAAGGGGCGGGTTTGGTCATTTTTCACCGAGTTGGGCTAGCAGGCATCGGTGTTGACCTAAGTGTTGGTTCCCGAGACCGCCTGGTCACAGAAAACTACCTGTGCGGTGTTGGTCTCTAAGAAAGCCCGGTCTTAGAGAATTACTTATAGGGGTGGTGTTAGTTCTTGAGAACGCTTAGTCCCAGAAAGCTACCTGAATTGGTGGTGTTAGTCTCTGAGAATGCCTGGTCTCGGAGAAATTCCAAATGATGGACATTCTACGTTGGCAGGCTAGTAGGCACCAGAAGTGAACCGTCTGGAACTTGATGAGGTGTTGGTCCCCAATATCGCCCGATCTAGGGAAGCTACCTGGATGACATTGGTTTTCGGGATCGCCCGGTCTGAAAGGCTGCTTAGAATGATGGTGCTTATGGCTCCAGCAGATCCTTGTGGGCCCGAAAAGCGACCAGTTGGCTGGATTGGAGATTGTAAGGCTCATCTTGAACCTGCATGTGTTGTGATGTTTGAAAATTGGACCCGGTCAAGTTGGAGATTGTCGAGTGGGCAAAAATGGCGTGCTTACACCAGGTCAGCTCTTTCCTAATTCGTGGAGGATCTTGGTAGTCTGTATTGTGTTGTGGCAAGCGTGCAGTGACGAGGAGGACCGCCTCACTGTTGATGAGTTCTTGTACTGCTACAAGCTGACCGAGCAGGAGAGGGGTTGGTGGTACTTCGCAGCCAGGAAGGGGGACACAACTTTGGTAACAGAGCTGCCCTCTTCCCACAAGAGGTGGAAGGACACATTTTTCTTCGTTTATGGTGAAGGTTGGGACTACCAACCTTGGGAGGTTGTGGGCGATGACTCTGCTCGGGTTCCTTAGTTATGGAATGTCCCAACTCGGAGGGGTATGTCCCTTAGTTTCTGTAGCTTTTGATTTTACTCAGTCGTAGTTTCTAGATTTCTAAGGCTCTGATTTAGGTTCTTTGTGTTTGGCTAGCTCGTGGTGCACCCACTCTGAACAAGGCCCAGAAGACTAGGGTGAAGAGGGCCCAGGATTTTGGCGTCACAAGTACCAAATGAAACAGAGTATGCCCTGCAGTTCAAATTCCCGGCCACCAGTAACAAAGTAGAGTATGAGGCTTTACTCTCTCTGAGTTTCGAATTGCTCAATGAATGGGGGCAGAGTAGATAATGGTCAGGGTAGACTCGCAGCTTGTAACCGAGCAAGTCCAGGGAGAATACGAAGTAAGGGGAGACAAGATAAAGGAGTACTGCCAGATGGTTAGAGGTTTGGTCAAAAAATTCTCAAAAGTACTGATATAGAGAGTCCTTCGGCTAGAGAATAAAGAAGCTGATTGTCACGCCCGCTTCTAATCGAGCGTCATTAATGTCGTCTTAGGACGAATGTGATCGCACTGGTCACCTAGTTGTAAGCAAAACCTCAACATAATCCTAAAGATAAAAATCTTATAGGAATACATAACATCGTATTAAATACAAACCATCTCATAATCCTCCAACTTACATCATTAAGAGAACTCTTAATCCACACTTATGAATATTTACAAAACCACAAAATAAACAAAACTCCAGCAAGACCTTCATACAATGTACAACAATGTACACGCCTAATAACTCAACTAAAGAGCTTCTTGAGGCTCTCCAACTCAACACCAACAGTGGACTGAATTTTCCCCCATTTTTCTGCAAAACAACCTATGTGGGTGTGAGCTATATATCAACGTGCTCACAAGATAATCAAACTTATAAAGAAGGAATGATAAACATCCACTGAATTAATCATCAATAGATAATACACCATCAACAATAAACAAAATCCCTCTTGTGATGCAATGCATGATACACTACATATGTGCGTGTTATTTTGATAACATTGGCATAATATATCGATGGCTTGTTATCAAGGATGTCCCATATCGACACTCTTTAGGTTAGCCCTACATCAGCTAAACCTTAGGTTAGTCCCACATCGACTAAACCTCCTCCGTGTAATGCAAGATATGCACACAAAATGTATTGTACGCAAATGCCATCGCATAATTCAATAATCACTACCAATGTAGACAATTAATCATTCAATGCATTATGAATAAGATCATCTTATATTCCTACCTGAAACTGCTTACTCTCAAATTAAGCTACTTTTTTTATTGAACCGGAATAGTATGATCCGCTTCCGAACCTACCAAACACCATCACATCAAACATGATGAAATTGATGCTATAATTCGTAACCAATGCATAATTATAGCTTATACTCTTTAAATATATGATTGAGAACATCCATGATGCATTAGAACTCAATAGAATGTTAAACCCTTCCCTAATGCAACCAAAGACAAGAAACCACTTTCACCAAACCCAAGACAATGCAATAGGTCAATCTCATTTGAAAATAGGTTTAGAGACCTTTAGATTGATAGGTTATGGGTCAAAAATACATTTTAGATGAAGGAGTTATGTCCAATGAAAGTTGGATTAAAATTCTGGAAAACTAGGCTGTTGATAGAAATTTTAGGTCATTTTTAAACTACTATATTTGTCAATCTACAAAGAATTAGAGTATCCACTTTATATCAATAAAAAGCCCCATGAGTCTAGTTTTCAATTCTTCAAACAGTGCACCATTTCGAGTTTTTTTAAAGAAAGTTATGACCATTTTACTAAAGCGTGTCGAGTCTGCCAGTCACAGGTGTTGACACCTCAATCTAATGCGTCGACTCCTTGAGCCAGTGAGTCAAATTTTTATTCAATGTGTTGACACCTTGGACTAGAGAACAAAATTTTGCAATAAAATGCTTCATGTGTTGCCTCCAAAGGTCCGGGGTCGACCCCCCACACACTTTGGCTCGAAAATGGACTTCTCAAACATGGTTTTTAAGCACTCATCACCATTCCAACACCACAACAAGTATCTCAAAGGTTCAAAATGAAACTCTAAGACTATAAACAAGTTCTCACACATCCGAAAACATACACAACATGACTAATTCAAGGCTTTCTCTTTGGAACCCTAATCACCCTTCTCCTCTCCACTTCCATTCAACCTCCATGGCATGAAATGACATGCTATTACACAACAATAGATAAAAAAATACAATGGAACAAGCATCAGTATATAGTTCTCACCTCAAGGACTAAACACAAAAACTTTCTCTCTTTAATTCTTCTTCCTCCTCTTCTTTTTCTCTATTTCTTTTTCTCTCTTCTTCTTTCTCTCCCAACAATCGTAGAACCAAGCTCCTCTCTCTCTCTTGTCTTGTAAGACACAAAATAGATACAATGTGTATCTATTATCGATACATGTCACACACACATACTTGCTAGCAAAATTAGTGAAACACACACTTCTCACACATGAAGTACACATCTAAGTGTCTTAGGGTTAAACCCCCACCTAGCATCTCCTTACTTCCTTAATCTACATAATTAACATAATTAATCACACTCATGATAATTAATTATGATTCATATAAGCTAAGCATGAAGATTAATTAAGCTAATTAATCATGGATTAAGCTCACTAATCATGCTTAAAAATATGATAATCCCCCAAATGCAAGTCCTCATTAAACCATGCCAATCAAGCTTTTTGATTAAGGATAATCATGTACCACAAGCATGCTATTAAGTTAAGCATGATGTTAAGCAAGTTAGAGTTTCACACTGACAGACTGGTAAGGATAGCATCCTCAGAGTAGCTCGACCCTAAAATACTCTTGGAAATCCTTCATTCCCCGAGCATCCAAACCCCAAAAGTCAATATGTTGGAAATAAAAGCCTTATGGGCCAAACCGATCAGAGACTACCTGGAGCACGACACTTTCCCAGAAGATAAGTTGGAAGCAAGAAGACTCAAGTTCAGGACCAGTTGCTATGTGATATTTGATGGCATCTTGTACAAAAGAGGGCACACAACCCCCCTTATCAGGTGTGTTGGCCCAAAAGACAACCCAAGAGAGGGTGTGAATTGGGTTTTTCAAAAAATAATTGCAATTAAGACTATTTAAAATTAATCTAAGCAATTTAAACAGTGATTCAAGATATATGCAATGCAATAAAATCAAGCATGAAATGAAAGCAAAGCATAAGAAAGAAACACCAAGAATTACCGAAGTTCAACCATAACTTGTAGTCTACGTCCTTACCCCAAGATCCCCTTGAAGTCTTCTTCCACTATGCAATGTCCAATTACAAAGTGTCTAGCTCATTTTGAGCTAGTTGAAGTGCCTAGCTCACCCTCCTTGAAGCTTACACCTAAGCTTTAATACTACAAGAATTTTGTCTAAGTTTTCTCAAACTTACAAGTGTTTTTTTTTCACAAAAGAACTGTAAGCACCCCATTTTTGCCCACTCGGCAATCTCCGACCTGACTGAACCCCTCTTTCAAAACCCCGTAAGCACATTCAAGCCCAAATCAACTTTCAAACCCCTATCTAATTAGTCAGCCGCTTCTCGAGCCAACTGGGCTTAATAGAGGCCTAATAACCAAACCTGCCAATTGGGTCTCCAAGCACGTTTTGAGAAAGCTCAAAATCCCTCAAAACGATAAGTCCACCATTTCAAAATGTTACTAAACTGTTAGGCGTCCCCCGTATGCCATTTGGTCCAATTCCGGTCTCATTCTGGCTAACTCCGGTCAAAATGACTGTTTTGTCCTTGAACACCTCAGCATCGCACAAACCCCACCGAACGGTACAAGACTCTCCTGAAAACATCCCTGAATGACTCGGTACACTTAACGTGACTCGCCAAACCATTCTTGACCATTTTTAACCAAACCCGATCAAAATGACCATTTTGTCCCTGACAATCCAAACGCGCCATGAAATAACATCGGTCCTAGGTCATTGAACAGCGGATCTCATTATGAACACCCGTTTAACCTAAGGAAGACCTCACGACACTAAACGCCCACGACTCGCTAAAAGTCCCCTAGAGCGTCTCACAAACGCTCCGCCTAAATTACCCTTTTCTCCGATTCCCTAGATTATAATGCATCGTCAAATGACTTGAGAAATGTGTAAACCAGGGAATTCCCAAAAGCTCGTTCACAGATCTTTCCATCGATATGGCTCGAGCGGATAGATTGCTTCCCGAAGCCCTCCATTGTACAGCATAAAAACTACAACTTTTGGCGACCCTTGGAGCGTCTCGCAGACGCTCCACCAAGGTTGACTTCTTCTCCGATTTCCTGATTGAAACGCCCCGTCAAACGACTTGAGAAATGCATAAATATGGGAATTTCCAAAAGTATTTTCAGAGTACTTTCCATCGATATGGTCTGATCGAAATGATCGCTTCCTGAAGGCCTTGATCATGCGATATGAAAACAGTTACTTTTGAACACCCACGAAGCGTATCACAGACGCTTTGCAAAATTATCCTTTTATGCACGTTTCCCAAAATGATATCTCACTTCCAAACACAATTCAAACTTTTAAAAAACATGAAAGTTCACGAGAAACCCTAGGAGAACACCATGGGTGCAATCGATTCCCCCAAAACCTTTTCGATTGGCTCAATTATCAAGACAAAGTTTGGACGAACCTTCTCGGTGATGGAGCGTATGCTACATGCGTTCAAATTTTGATCTAATCAACCAAATTTCGATCAACAGTCGAGATTTAACCAGCTCACAGGGTGCCATGTGTCATTCTGGCAATGGAACAATACTTGCGCATGTCTTATATGCGCCAGGTCAAATTTTGGCCAACCGCATGTAGCACATGCTACAGGCCTGTTCTAGTTTGCCTATAAATACCAGCCTCCCCCTTTGCATATTCCATCTCCGAAATTGATGCGAAAGTCTACTGAAACTGCTCTAGAACCTTGAATTCTTACATATATTTCACCCCTCCAACACTTAGGCTAGATTCTGCCTCCCTCAAGCCTATACACTTCACCTACAAGGCCTTATACACCATTACACACTCTATTCCAGCCCCTCAAGCATTCTTGAAGTCATTCAAGCTCCAACCAAGTCATCCATTGAAGACTACAAGTGTGTTGAAGGCAAAAGGTGGTATTCCTTTTACATTTGTGTCTTCCCCCACTCTTTTCTTCTCCCCCCTAGCCTACTTAGGCTATTCTCTATTTTAATCCCCATCTACAACCCCCCATTCTTACATGTTTGAGCCAAGAGGGTTCTTAGATCATACCTAGAGGAAAGCAAGTGAGAGCCACCGTGTAGGAGAATCTCTCACTAGGTTACTTTGAGATGGTATGGCCTAGGAGCCCCTTGTTTATGTGGTGTAGCCTAAAAGCCTTGTATGTGATCATGACCCCTTGCATATTACCATTTTGATCATGTCTTGTGTGCTTGGCTTCATTTTTATGTTTATTGCCATGTTCTATAATGCTTACATTACTCTTAAGCTCCCTGTCATTTCCAAGCTCTATATTTCTTTCAAAAGTTGTTCAAAAAGTTGGCTTCTTAAAGCTTAGGATGGGACTTTAGAAAATCACGCCTTAAAAGATCTCCTACTAACCCCCTAACTCTCAATTTGGCATCATGACATTTTAACTTGCATAAAGGTTGCTTTCTAATTCTCTAATTTCCAAGATTTCCATTCTTTTAAGTGTAATGGTTGGAATGGGCCCATGGAACCCTCTCTTGAGTGCTTTTCCTTTTATTTGGCCATAAGAACCCTCTCTTGATGGAATGGCCTTCTACAAAAATGGTTTTCAAAACTCTTTTAAAAAATGGTTATCAAAAACTCATTCTCTCCATCTTTGCATTAAAAATGACGCCTTAAAAAGTTGTCAAGATAATGGTTATAATGGCCATGAGGGAACCTTCGTTGGAACGGTCTCTAAACACCAATCATATAAACTCCTCTCTTGGCTAGAGTCAAATTTTCATGGAAATGATCTTCAACGAGGTTACCTACCAAAGTCCTTTACATAATATGTTTTGTTTTTCAAAACTCTTTCCAAAATTGTATTAAACCTAGTTTCAAAACCATTTTCCAATCCAACCCTATGTTAATTTAATCCTAGTTCACTCACCTTAGGTTAACTTGACCCTAGTTGTCCGACCCTAGGTTAACTTGAACCTAGTTGACCAACCCTAGGTTAACTTGACCCTAGTTGTCCAAACCCTAGTTAGTTAACCTTAGGGCACCTTAACCTTAAGTCACCTTGACCCTAGGTCAACCTAACCCAAGTTAATTAACCGTAAGCCAACTCCACTTAGGTTAACATGTTTCAAGGTTCCAACTCATAGACCCTTCTTAAATAATCCTTCTATATAAGACTATCCTCATTATCTATTTTTGCAAAACCTTCAACTCTCTTGAGATTTCAAAAACCATCTCCAAGATGTTTTCAAAAAGGTTTTCAAAAGATCACAAACCTAAGGTATGCCTAGCCCTCTTATGGTTAAGGACCCCAAAGGAAGGGGACATATCAAGAACAACCTCCAAGGTTGGCCAAATTAGAATTCCAAACCCTTAGCTATTTTCAAAAACCACTTTCAAAAGCTAATTTATCAAAACATTTCAAAGTCATACCTCCAAGGTTTTCAAAACAAAACTTCAAAAACACTTTCAAGTTTTTTGAGTCATTCCATAGCATTTTTCCAAAACTCCTTTAAGTCAATCCAAAAACATTTTCAAAGCACTCTATTATCCAATTTCGAGTCAAAGTTTCCAAAGACCTCAAAGTGTCTTAAACTTTTCCAAAGACCTCAAAGTGTCTTAAACTTTTCCAAAGACCTCCAAGTGTCTTCAAACTATTTCAAAGATCTCAAAATATCTTAAATTTTTTCAAAGACCTCAAAGTGTCTTAAACTTTTTCAAAAACCTCAAAGTGTCTTCAAAACTTTCCAAAGGCCTTAATGCGCCTATTTCCCATCAGGCTCTTGCCCGAACAACGAATGACCTGATTCTCGCCAAATGAGATACATAGGCAACCTAAAATGGTGCGGTTATAACTTCTATTTCAACTCTAATCCCCTTTTTAAAAACTTCTAATCAATCCCAAGTTCTCATTCCAAACTCTTTAAAAACTCCCATATTTTCAAACTTCTTCCGAAAACTTGCATCATGCATCATTCATCCTAAAAAGTGATGACTAAATCCCGTTTTCAAAACTCTAAAGTGGATATTAAGCGGATAATGGTAACCGGTTATTCTAGTGAGTGAACAAAGGGTGATTAGACATGCGGGTACCGAAAGGGCGGGGTAGGATGATGATCTTAGGATATCTTCCCTACACGTAAGCAACTCCCGGACCATTGATTTCTATTTTCGAAGGACCAAAATGGAGTTATTTTTTAAAAGGGCTTAAATCTTTCCAAAGGTTTCCAAACAACCTATTTTTTTTTTTAAAAAAAAACCTCTCTTGAGGTAGTTTTCAAAGTCTTTTTTCAAAAATCCTAAGTTTAATCTTCGAATTAACATTTAGTTTTAAGTGTCCTAATTCACCTCAATCAAGTTAGGTGGCGACTCCTATTTTTCTATGAAGCCCTTAATCAAGCCAATCTTCAATTCAAACCTAGTCGCACTTATCCTTTTAGGAGGACGAGTTCTAGTGACAGAATTCCGTGCTTTTGGTGCCCGAGCTGAAAGAACCTAGGACACCCAAAAACCGGGGCGCGACAGCTGGCGACAAGAACTCTCAAACTTTATCTCACAAGTGTATAAAAGATATACAATTGAAGTACACACTCTCTATGAAGAGTACATTAGAATTGAATGGCTCACTAAATGTCAGCTCCTTAGGACAAAGAGAATTTTTAGAATTTTCAAGAATTTTCAGTTTAATAATCAATGGAATGTTATAGTTCTCCTCCTTAAATGCGTTTGAAAGCTTGTACATAAAACTCTGAATTGAATTCACTCGTTGGTGGTAGTTGAGGGCTCATTTAATGCGCGTTCAGATCAATATAACGTTTGAAAATATAGCCGTTAATTCCCAAGTGTCAACACTTCATTTCATGTGTCGACACTTCATGCTTACATTCTCCAGCTCTTGTCCTCTGTCTCTATGTGTCGACACTTCAAATTCATATGTCGACACTTGATCATTCATTTCTCAAAAATTGGCCTCTGTTTTCATATGTCGACACTTCATTTCCATGTGTCAACACTTCTGCCCAGATACTTTCTTTCAAGTTTTCCTTGATCAACTAAGCATCAAAACATTTTAAGATCTTCAAGAAGTCTTCTGTTTGGGGTATAATGATCTTTCAACACTTTCAATCCAATGTGATTATTCAAGAATGACTTCAATTTAATTTGGATTGAATTCATTTTAGTTTCTTCAAAATCTTCTCTTAGATTCTTCATTGAATCTTCAAAAACTTGATGAGCTCTTCTTTTGAGCACTTTCAATATCTTCGAATTCAAAACATTGATTTGATATTTGAATAAGTGTCATTTCTCTATTTTGGTGCATTGCTCAATCCTTTACTTGTTGTGCATCCATTTTGACATATATGAAGCTTTAGGTTTAAAACATATTTCTTATTTATCTGTACACTAATTAAATTCATTAGAAAACTAACACAAGATTTAGTTATCATCAAAATCAAGACATGGAGTCAACAAGGTACGCCACAGACGAGGAAGCTACCTACATTATGAGGGAGATCCACGAAGGAATTTGCAGGAACCACTCTGGTGGACATTCCCTGGCGAACAAGATCCTTAGAGCAGCATACTATTGGTCGATGATGAGGGGCATACTATTGGTCGTGAAGAAATGTGACAAGTGTCAGCGGTTTGGCTACTAGGGACTGTGAAATTTCCCACGATATGGCTATAGTGCATACGCATAATATCAAAAATTCTGATCTAATTAGCATAGGCTAATCTATGTGATTAGAATCATACCTTCGAGATCTCTCTGGTTTGATCTCGAATAACAATTAGCAGCAACAAGCACGAATCAACTGCTCAAACTCAACCTTCGACCTTCTGTTGTATTCCTCGTACACGCCTTACTGTAGAGAGAGTGGGCTCACAGCTGTTAGGGTTTCTCTTTCTCACAAAAATGTGTATCTCTAAATTATGAGTCAGTATAATCATGGCTGCTCTTAGAGTGCGTATATATAGAGGCTATAACATGGACCATAAGATTAGTATAACTAGGGTTTCCTACACAAATAAAGATTCCTAATCCAACCAGGATTAATCCTTATTATCGCGCCTCAATTTTTGGGTGTCTAAGGTTCTTTTGGCTCGGACACGAAAGCACGGAACTCTGTCACTAGAACTCATCCTTCTAAAAGGACAAGTGCGACTAGGTTTGAAAATTGGTTTGACTAAGGGCTTTTTAGAAAAATAGGAGTCGCCACCTAACTTCATTAAGGTGAGCTAGGGCACCTAAAACTAAGTGTTAATCCGAAGATTAAACTTAGGGTTTCTTGGAAAAGGTTTTGAAAAACTTCCTCGAGAGAGGGTTTTTAAGAAAATTGGTTGTTTGGCAACCTTTTGAAATGTTTAAGCCCTTTTTTGAAAATAACTCCATTTCGGTCTTTCAGAAACAGAAATCTATGGTTCTGGGGTTGGTTACGTGTAGGGAAGATATTCTAAGATCATCACCCTACCCCGCCCTTTCGGTACCTAAATGTCTAATCATCCTTTGTTCACTCACTAGAATAACCGGTTACCATTGTCCACTAAATATCCACGTTAGAATTTTTGAAAACGGGGTTTAGTCATCATTTTTTGGATGAATAATGCACGACGCAAGTTTTGGAAGAAGTTTGAAAATAATGGAGGTTTTGAAAGAGTTTGGGATAGAAACTTTGATTTGATTGGAATTTTTGAGAAAGAGATTGGGGTTGGAATAAAAGTTATGACCACACCATTTTAGGTTGCCTACGTATCTCATTTGACGAGAATCAGATCATTCGTAGTTCGGGCAAGAGCCTGATGGAAGATAGGCGCATTAGGGCCTTTGGAAGGTTTGAAGACACTTTGGGTCTTTGATAGAGTTTAAGATACTTTGAGGTCTTTGGAAGAGTTTAAGACACTTTGAGGTCTTTGGAAGTTTTTTTTTAAGAACCTTTGAGGTCTTTGGAAAATTTTAAGACACTTTGTAGTCTTGGAAGAGTTTAAGACACTTTGAGGTCTTAAGAAAAGTTTAAAACACTTTGAGATCTTTGAAAATTGAAGACTTTTTATGGTCTTGGAGGTTTTGACTTGAAATTGAATGGTGGAGTGTTTTTTTCAAAGTGATTTTGGATCACCTTAAAGGAGTTTTGGAAAAAAGGCTTTGTCGTGACTCAAGGGAACTTGAAAGTGTTTTTGAAGTCTTGTTTTGAAAACCTTGGAGGAATGTTTTGATGAATTGGTTTCGAGAGTGGTTTTTGAAAATGGCTAAGGGTTTGGAATCCTAATATGGACAACCTTAGAGGTTGTTCTTGATTTATCACTGTCCTTGGAATCTCTAACCATGAGAGGGCTAGGAATACTTTAGATTTGTGACCTTTTGAAAACATTTTTGGACATGTCTTGAGGATGGAATGTAGGGACATTTGAAGAGTGTATGGAGTTGGGTTTTTTAAATCAAGAGAATAGGAGGTTTTGGAAAATGAGCTATGAGAATAGTTTGAAAATTCGAATGATCATTTAGAAAAGGGTCCAAAAGTTGGGACCTTGAAGTCCACTAACCTAGGTTAGGTTAGCCTAGGGTTAGGGGGAACCTAAGGTGAATTAACTTAGGTTAGGTTAACCTAAGGTTAAGAAGACTAAGGGTTAACTAACTAGGGTTAAGTGAACCTAAGGTGAGTGAACTAGGGTCAAGTTAACCTAGGGTTTGGTAACTAGGGTCAAGTTAACCTATGGTGTGGTAACTAGGGTCAAGTTAACCTAGGGTTACGTAACTAAGGTCAAGTTAACCTATGGTATGGTAACTAGGGTTAAGTTAACCTATGGTGTGGTAACTAGGGTCAAGTTAACTTAGGGTTAGGTAACTAGGGTCAAGTTAATCTAGGGTTAGGTAACTAGGGTCAAGTTGACCTAGGGTTAGATTGGAGAATGGTCTTAAAAGTTGTTTTGATACATTTTTGGAAAGAGTTTTGAAAACAAAACATGATATGCAATGGACTTTGGTTGGCAATCTTTATGAAGATCATTTCCATGAAAATTTTGACTCTAGCCAAGAGTATGGTTTATATGGTTGGTGATTGGAAATCGTTCTAAGAAAGGCTTCCTTATGGCCATTACAACCAATATCTTGACAAGAGTATAAAGGGTCAAAATTCAACATAATGATGGTAATTTTTG
Organism: Euryodendron excelsum; assembly: GCA_033060915.1. NCBI lineage: Eukaryota > Viridiplantae > Streptophyta > Magnoliopsida > Ericales > Pentaphylacaceae > Euryodendron > Euryodendron excelsum. The sequence continues at coordinate 37,387,677 of CM065394.1, forward strand.
GAAGATCATTTTTTATGCAAAGATGGAAAGAGTGCATTTTTGAAATCATTTTTGGAGAAGGATATTGAAAACCATTTTTCTAGGAAACCATTCCATCAAGAGATGGTTCATATGGCCAACAAAAGGGAGACCACCCAAGAGAGGGTTCCATGGGGCCATTCCAACCACTAAACTTGAGAGAATAGGAACCATAGAAATCAAAGATCTTGAACATCATTCTTAGGCGATCATAAAGAGAAAAGGGAACCATTCTAACAATTTAGGGCTCCTATGACCAATATAAAGGGAGACCACTCAAGAAAGGGTTTCTTGGGCCATTTTAACCACTAAATTTGAGAGAATGGAAACCTTGAATATTAGAGAGTTTGGAAGTAACTTTCATGCAAAAGTATCATTTAGGGGGTTGTGAGGGATTTTCTAAGGCATGGCTCCTAAGGTCTCATCCTAGATGTCAAGGGGCCAACTCTTGGAACAATTTTTGAAAGAATTATAGAGTTTGGAAATGGCCTAAAATTAAGAGTAATATAAGTATTGTGGAACATGGCAATAAGCATAAAATGAAGCCAAGCACACAAGACATGATCAAAATAGCAATATGCAAGGGGTCATGATTTACATACAAGGCTTGTAGGCTACACCATATAAACAAGGGGCTCTTAGGTCATACTATCTTAAGTAGGCTAGTGAGAGGTCCCCCTACACGGTGGCTCTCACTTGCTTTCCTCTAGGCATGATCTAAGAGCCCTCTTGGCTCAAGCATGCAAGAAAAGGGGATTGAAGATGGGGGTTAAAATAGAGAATAGCCTAAGTAGGCTAGGAGGGAGAAGAGTAGAATGGGGGAGAGCATAAACGTAAAAGGGATACCACCTTTTGCCTTCAACACATTTGTAGTCTTCAATGGATGTCTTGATTGGAGCTTAAGTGACTTCAAGAAGGCTTGAGAGGCTAGTGTGGAGTGTATAAGTGTGTATGAGGCCTTGTATGTGGAGTGTATAGGCTTAGAAGGGGTAGAATCTAGCCTAAGTGTTGGAGGGGGAGAATATATATGGAGATTCGAGGTTCTGGAGTGATTTCAGCAGAGTTTCGTATTGATTCCGAACCTGGAATATGCAAGGAGGAAGGCCTCTATTTATAGGCAATTTGGAACAGGCCTTGCGCATGTGCTACATGCGCAGGTACTATTCCATTGCTAGAATAACACGTGGCACCTTGTGTACTAGTTAAATCTCGACCGTTGATCGAAAGTTGGTCGATCTGATCAAAATTTGAGCACATATAGCATACGCTCCATTATCGGGAAGGTTCGTCCAAACTTTGCCTCGATAATTGAGTCAATCGGGAAGGTTCCGGGGGAACCGGTGGCACTCGGGATGTTCTCCTAGTGCTTCTGATGAGCTTTTACGTTTTTGAAAAGTTTAAATTTTGTTTGGAGGTGAGTGATATCGTCTTGGGAAGCGTGCCAAAAAAGACACTTTCGCGGAGTATCTGTGATACGCTCCGTGGGTGTTTGAAAGTGGTTGTTTTCGTTTCGTGCGATCGAGGCCTTTGAGAAGCGATCTATTCGATCGGACCGTACCGATGGAAAGTACTCTGGAAATACTTTCTGGAATTCCCAAATTTACGCATTTCTCAAGTCGTTTGACGGTGCGTTTTGTTTAGGGAATTAGAAAAAAAGTCAACCTTAGTGGAGCGTCTGTGAGACGCTCCAGGGGTTGCTGAAAGTTATAGTTTTCGCGCCGTACGATGGAGGGCTTCGGGAAGTGATCTATTCGATCGAACCATATCGATGGAAAGATCTATGGACAAGCTTTCGAGAATTCCCTGATTTACGCATTTCTCAAGTCGATTGACGATGCGTTGTAATCAAGGAATAGAGGAAAAAGACAATTTAGGCGGAGCGTCTGTGAGACGCTCCACGAAACTTTTATCGAGTCGTGTGAGCTTAGTGTCATAGGGTGTTCCTTGGGTTAAACAGGGGTGTGTGGTGAAACCCTCTGCTCGAAATCCTAAGGCCGATGCTGTTTCGGGGCATTTTTGGGCTTCTAGGGGCAAAACAGTCATTTTGACCGGAGTTGGCTGGAAATGGTCAGGAATGGTTTGGCAGGTTGCGCTAAGTGTGCAGGGCTGTTTAGGGAGGGTTTTGAGAGAGTCTTTTACCGTTCAGCGGGGTTTGTGCTGTGCTGAGGCGTTTAGGGGCAAAATGGTTATTTTGACCAGAGTGAGCCGGAATAGGACCGTATTCGGACCAAATGGCGTGCGGAGGACGCCTGATGGTTTGACAACATTGTGGAAGGATGGACTTATCGTTTTGAGGGGTTTTGAACTTTCCTAAAACGTGCCTGGAGGCCCAAGGGGCAGGTTTGGTCATTTTTCACCGAGTCGGGCTAGCAGGCGCCGGTGTTGACCTAGGTGTTGGTTCCTAAGACCATCCGGTCTCGGAAAACTACCTGTGCGGTGTTGGTCTCCAAGAACGCTCGTTCTTAGAGAGCTACCTGTAGGGGTGGTGTTGGTTCCTGAGAACGCCTGGTCCTAGAAAGCTACCTGGAAGGGTGGTGTTGGTCTCCGGGAACACCTGGTCTCGGAGAGCTACCGAATGATGGACATTCTACATTGACGGGCTAGCAGGCGCCAGAAGTGAACCGTTTGGAATTTGATGAGGTGTTGGTCCCCGAGATCGCCTGATCTCGGGAAGCTACCTGGATGGCGTTAGTTTCCGGGACCGCCCGGTCCGGAAAGCTGCCTGGAATAGTGATGCTTATGGCTCCAGCGGGTCCTTGTGAGCCCGAGAAGCGACCAGTTGACTGGATTGGAGATTGAAAGGCTCGTCTTGAACCTGCTTGTATTGTGATGAACCCGGTCGGGCCGGAGATTGCCGAGTGGGCAAAAATGCGGTGCTTACACTTGTTTACGTAAATTATAATTTATACCACTAATGAATTATAATTGCACTCCCTGTAATACTAGGAATTATATTTCGCACTTCATATTATTAAATGGTTATTTATCTCCCAAGATTAAGATTACAGATACCCGTCTATTAAATTAAATTACTGACAAGTAAATTTAATAGACTTATTTAATTCCTTGAGACCTTTCACTTAACCTATTTAATATGTCAGATTCATAATTCACCTGCAGAATTTGAAATAATCAAAACTTTTAAGCTTGCTCAAGGGGGTATCATCAATTCCTACCGGGACGTGGATTCCATCAATATTTAATATTCACCATACACATAATGTAATTGTCTAACTCACTGAGTTTATTGACCCACAAAGATTATCACTTTTCTGTGAATCAAAATAATAAACATTACATACACGTGTCTATTTATTATATTAGAATTAAGAGTATAAGCACTCATAATAATCATGAGGTATTAATTGTCTTATATACTCAGTATAAAAATAATTACCTTAACATGGTCTTGTTCAATACACAAAGTATATTAGTGCAAGGAGTTAAAACTATACCGTTCCCCATAGTCAAGACAGACCTATTAAAACCTTGTGCTGCAGTCCTACTGATGGTGTGTTCAGTTCCATCTAAGACTGTGAACGATAAGCTTATATTCCATAAGAACCGATGATCTGATCTTCCATGTGTAAGCCATATTCTACACATCAAATCATTTACTATATAGAATAAGAGACACATATGCATAATCATTAAATAAATAACACAATGCAAACATTGCTCACACAGATTCTCATTAAAATGGAATAACTAATTTATTAATAAATACTAAAATCATTATAAAAAGCATGTCTTTTAGTATAAATCCTTAACATTGCCAACATTTTCAGACAACCTACTCTGGAGTTGACTCCTATCTAAAGCCCGTAGCCCTTTGTCTAGTGGGGGATTGACATCATAGGCCCGTTACCATTGGGAAAAAGACAGTACAAGTTTGCGGTGGTGGCCATTAATTACTTCACCAAGTGGGTTGAGGCAGAGGCTCTTACCACCATCACAGAACAGAAAATGACTAATTTCCTGTGGAAGAATATCGTATGCCACTTCGGGGTCCCAAAGGTGATCATCACTGATAACGGGAAGTAGTTCGAAGGAAAGCAGTTCGGTGGGTTATGCTCAAGCCTACAATTAGCCACCATTTCTCCTCTCTAGAACACCCTACACCCCCAAAGCAAACGGGCAAATAGAGGTCACTAATAGGTCTCTCCTCCAAATCATCAAGACCAAACTTGAGAAGCACAAGGCCTATCGGTAGAGGAGCTTTCCAGCATCTTATGAGCCTACAGAACCATTAAAAGAGTCTCTACCGGACAAATCCCCTTCTCCCTCACATTTGTAATAGAAGCAGTAATACCAGTAGAAATTGGTCTTCCAAGTTCTAAAACTCAAAACTACAACCCAGAGACAAATGACGAGGCCCTAACAGTTGACTTGGATTTGCTAGAAGAGAAGAGGCTACATGAAGCTTCATATCAATAGCAGATGTGCTAGTACCATAACAACAAGGTGCGATTGAGGAATTTCAAGCCAGGGAAATTGGTTCTGAAGAAAGTCAACCAATCTACCAAAATTGCTCAGGACGAGAAACTTGGCCCAAATTGGGAAGGACCTTACAAAGTATTAGGCTTTACCAGGAAGGGCACCTACAGACTGAAAGACCAGAACGGCAAAAAAATGCCCCACCCATGGAATGCTTAACTCCTCAGAAAGTATTATGTGTAAGCAACTCTTTTTATCAGCAGATATAAAAGCATAGATGAAAAGTTAAATAGTTGATAACTTACATAGACTTGCCTATAATTCTCCTTATGCTTTTATGAATGTTCTAACATTTTCTTTGCAAGATGAACAAGAAATGTCCTGCTCAGGCCAAGGCTGAGCAGGCGAAGGTCAAACGCCTAAGGCTTTACGACCACTCAATAAAGTCCTGCTCAGGCTAAGGCCGAGTAGGTAGAGAGGCTTTACGCCCATCCAAGAAAAGTCCTGTTCGGCCAAGGCCAAACAGGCAAAGGCTTTACGACGAAAGGCAAGACACCCAAGGCTTTATGCCTAGTCAACAAAAGTTTTGCTCAGGTCAAGGCCGAGTAGGCGGCAGTTTTACGCCCAAGGCTTTATGGCTAGTTAACAAAAGTCCTACTCAAGGTCGAGCAGGCGGCGGCTTTACACCCAAGGCTTTATGCTAGTAAAAAAAAGTCCTGCACAGGCCAAGGCCGAGCAGGCAGAGGCTAAATGCTCAAGGCTTTACACCCCATTCGATCAAAGTCCTACTCAGGCCAAGGCCTAGCAAACAAACTAAATGCCTAAAACCGAACAGAGGAGAGCAAAGTGTCTATGTGAAATTAAAGCAAAGGCTACAATTACGAATTCTGTTGGAGAAATATCTTTTTCATTTATAAAGATTAAAAATTACAAGCAAAACCCAAGTAGTGTTACATTGAAAATCACTGTAAAGTGTTGGCTCAAGTAGGCAACCCAAGAGGGGGGGGTGAATTGGGTTTTATAGAATTTTTAACAAGAGTTTCAACTAAAAATCGTTTATGGATTTTAGTAACAAATAATCAAAGTATATGTATCAAGCAAATGAAGTGTTCATTAGAGCAAGTATTTGCAAGCATGCATAATGAGCAAGTAAGCAAAACAGAGGCAGAAGAAATATGCACCAGATTTATAGAGGTTCGGCCAACCTTGCCTACGTTCTCTCTTCTTCGATCCTTTCAAAGGAATTCCACTATGCAATACACCTTACACAGCCGCTGGTTGTGCCACGAGTGCCCAGCTCACTCTTTACAAAAGCTTCTTCCCAACAAAACCCAAGAGATTTTGTCCAAGCTTCTCTTAAACTTACAAGTGTTTTTCCCAAGAACACTTAAACTTACAAGGTTACAAACCCACCCAAATAAGAATGAATGAAGATTATACAAAGAGTGACTCTCCTAGTGAGTATACAAATGAATACAACTCAATGGATAACTTTAAACACTCAGCAAAAATATGTAACAGTTAGGTGCAGGTGATTTTCAGCTTTGAAGCACTTGATATGAATGGTATGATTGCTCTTCTCTCTTTGTTTGAAGCTGTATGTATCTCATATATATAGGTATGGATCGATTCTAGCCGGCCAAGGGGAGAAGTATGGGAGAAGATTTGGTTGTGTTTGTGCCCATACCGTCTGTCAGAAAACTAGCCGTTAGAGTCTAGGAGTCGACTCTTTTCACAATGAGTCGACTCTTTTTGCATTTCAGCAGATTTTTCAAGTTTCTGTCCAAATGAGTCGACTCTTTTGTCCCAGGAGTCGACTCTTTTCAGCAGTCTGCAGAATTGTTTGTTCTCTGTTGCAATGAGTCGACTCTTTTTGGCCAGGAGTCGACTCTTTTAAGCTTCCAGCAGAATTCTAAGGCTCTGTTCGAATGAGTCGACTCTTCTTGCTTGAGGGGTCGACTCTTTTTACCAAAACCCATATTTTTGCAACTTTTCTTCAATCTTTTTCAAAGCTTCCAATCTCTTCAAGGATCATCTAAATGGGCTTTTTAAAGCTTGCAAAACACCTCTTCAAGATTAGATGACTCCAAGAACATCTTCAATCCATTCAAGGTGAGTTTTCTTCATTTTCATCACTTGTAGAGCTCTTCCATTATCATAGCTTCATCCATTGATTCAAGTCTTCTTCAATATCTTCAAGAGAGCTTCCATGACTTAGAATCTTCATTTCTTCAATCAACATGGCTTCTCCATGGACTTCAACAACTCAAGAAAGCTTTCCAAATCTTGTGATTCCTTCCATGTCTTCAAGACATCTTTACATCTATCAAGAAAGCTTTTATGTTTTTGAGTCGGTCTCTTCTTTTTCCATTCTTGCAAGATATCTTCAAGTACTCAAAGTCTTCAATCTTTTAAATCAAGACTTTGATCATTTTCATTCTTCTTCTTTGATATCCATCATCTTCATTCTCTTGTAAAATCACCATTGTAGAATACATCACTCCATCATGCTTTTTATCATAAATCCTCTATTATGATAAGCTTCAAGTCAAGATCTAATTAATAATTCAACTGCACACTAAGTAGAATTATTAGATCATTTAACCATGTTTTGTTATCATCAAAATCAAGGCATTGACTCAACATAAAGGGCAAAATAGAAAGGCAAAAAGATCCATAAAAAGGAAAAAAAAAAGAAGGCTACTTAGTTTTTGAAGGGGCCTTTGGCTAGACAGAAGTTTTCGACTGGGCGTCGTCTTTCTCAGTCGTCCCCTCCTTACTCCTTGCCTTGGTTTTCTCAACAACCGTAAAGACTGTATCGTCCTCAGAGACAACCTAGATAGCAGAGAGGTCAAGGTTAGGGAAGACTTGAGCAACCATCTCCTTTGCCTCTGTAAAGCCTTGCATGTAAGCCCCACCTAATGACAACTGATAGGAGTCCCCCTGGTGGTACTCCTCAAAAGCCTTCTTGACAACTGCCTCAACCTGAGCGGTAAAGGCAACTATCTTGGCCGGGGAAGCCTTCAAAGCAGCCCTCTCAATAGCAAACTTATCGTGTATAGATTCCTTGGTGCTTCTCTCATTGGCCAAGTCCCCCACCAGTTTATTCTTCTCCTCCTGCAGGGTCAGCACCCCATCTTTCAAGTTATCCCTCTCTGAGGAAAACTCCTTCAGCTTTTTCTTCAGAGCAGCTGCATCAACTGGGGCCTGGTCAGCAATGCGCCTTTGCTCTAGGAAACCCTTCTCACTCCTCGACGACCAGTCGCTCAGTATAGCGAACCTGGTAGCAGCCTGAGCAAACAGAAGGGGCAAGATCAAAAATAAAGTAGAATACATCAAACAACAACACTTTGTAAAATTTACTTGAAGCAAATCCTGACCAATGTCCCTGGTCAGCTTATGCGTTAAATTGCTCCCTAGTTGTTCTCCATCTCCTGGATGGATCACACTCTCCAGCCTCCTCCATGCCAGGTCTGTACTCTCGAATATGGTCTTTCCTTCAGTGAAAAGATCCTGAAGGGAGGAGGTGGGCTTTGCTGGGGCATCTGCAGGAGGCGAGTTGACAGCTCTTGGTGGGGGAAGTGTATCTGTAGGTCCAATTGGGGCTAGGGGTGCCTCTAAAATAACTAAAGGTGCAAGAGGAGGACTGGCGACCTTGGGCAGTGGGAGGTCCCCTTAGTCGGACCCCTTACCCTTGCTGCCACTGCTCCCAGCTTTGTAGCGAGTAGGGAATTTAAAACGCTTGGTAGGTACAGAAGACTCTAAAAAGAGATTTACCTTTGCCAAGATATTCTTGTTCAGGGCCATATCTCCTTCCTTATCAGAGTGGTCATTTCATTGGTCTGCATAGGAATAACAAGGACAGACATCAAACAAGCAATCAGCAAAGGAAAAAGAAAAGGAAAACAAATTGTACTCACTCCTCTCATATTCTGCCCTCAGAGCTTTACTTGTAGGCTTAGGGCCTAACAAGTACGTACCCAGGTTTTCTAAATTCATCAGAGCATTGGCACCTGTGATGCCAAAATCTTGGACCTTCTTCACCCTAGTCTTCTAAGCCTTATTCAGAGTGGGTGCACCACGAGCTAGCCAGACACAAGGAATCTAAGTCATAGCCCTAGAAATCTAGAAACTATGGTTGAGTAAAATTGAAAGCTACAGAAACTAAGGAACATTCCCCTTTGAGTTGGGATATTTCATGATTGAGGAACCCGAGCAAAATTATCACCCACAACCTCCCAGCGTTGGTGGTCCCAACCTTAACCATAAATGAAGAAAAATTTGTCTTTTCACCTCTTGTGGGAAGAAGGCAACTCCGTCACCAAAGTTGTGTCATCTCTCCTGGCTGAGAAGTACCACTAGCCCTTTTTTTACTCGGTCAGCTTGTAGCAGTACAAGAACACATCAGCAGTGAGGTGGTCCTCCCCATCATTGCACGTTTACCACAGCACATCATAGGCTGCCAAGATTCTCCATGGTTTGTGGTAGGTGTGAAGCACTGGACCTGGTTAAGACCATGAAAATGATAAGAAGTCGATTCCCACAAACAACGCCAACTGATAGAGCAGTAAATTTGTATAATTTGCCCCTAGGTTCAGGTGAGCTACTCCGATTGACTGCGAAGGGAATCTGGATCAAGAAACACCGGTGGAATGCTTGCCGAAAATCCTCCGATAGCAAAGTTAGGTTTCAAAGGATAACTCTATAGATTTTTTGCTAGGGTTTTTGTTATGCATATCTTGGAGATTGAGGTTGTCCTATTTTACGTCCATGCTTGTGATCCCCACAATGTCTGTAGACGGTTGGTGGAGAAATGAGTGTCTTTTCACGTGACTATTCATCATTAGGCAGTCAGGTCTTTGACAGGATAGTTGTGGGAGTGGTTGTCTCCCACACGTGGCGTCTTTTGAGACTCCTGTTAGGATGATGTTGGCGTGTAGCAGGTGTGGTAGTTGTCCCACTACGCGTTTTGTCCTTTCGGTAGTACGCATCCATGCTTAGTGTCAAGAGTGGTCCCCACATGCCAGTAGAGGGGGATGGTCAGCATATTCCTATTCGGAATGCTCGGTCAAACTAGTCGACCTTGGTGTGCTCAGCCATCTCTTATTTCGCACTGCCAAAGTATCTCGTTATACGTGATCTCCCCAATCAATCTTTCACAGAGTCCTAATTAACACTCACCTAATTGATCTCTATTAGAATCTTGGAAAAATAAACTACAAGAAATTTATGCATGATGAGTATCCCTCCCTTTAATAAGACTAAAAAAGAAATTAATTGAAAACTTTTGATAGTATAAGTAAAACAAAAATTAAAAAACTTATGACTCTTAAAAGAAGGAAAAAGTAGAAGATCTTACGTCACTTCATGGGAAGGAAGGGAGGGTGGGACAGGATGCGTAATAATAATTTACACGTCATCATTGCCAACCTGGCAGTGTCTTCGGCTAACACTTGACCTCCACGCGCTTTAGCCTTCTCTCCCTTATAAAGAGCAAGTTAAACAGAGACACCCCGAGCTCTCTCTCTCTCTCTCTTCTCATCATCTCCCTCCCTCCCTCATCTCTGTCTCTCTCTCTCCTCAGGCGTGGCCTCTGGCTTTCATTACTCTTCTCTCTCTCTAAAACTCTCTCTTTCTGTATCTATCTAAGCATCAATTACTGTGTCTCCCTTGTTCCCTTCCCAATTTGCATTTCACTCATGACTGATAGCAAACAACAACAACAAAAGAAAGGCCTGTTGTTGGAAATGTCTGTACTCTCTGTAGCTCTTAATGCTTCTCACTTGCTTCACATGATTCTGTTTTACTGCCATTAATCTCTCTTTTGCAGCTTTTGACACTCTCAAAGCAGACAATAGAGAGAGAGAATCATTCGACAACCCTTCTTGTGTTCCTCAACCAATTCTCTTCAATCAAACTATAAAGAGACATGGATAGGTGGGATAGATCACTAAGGGAAGATCGATACCCAAATCGACGCCAAAGAGAAAACCCATCTTTCTCATCGACTCTTCTCGACTCCATCTACCGCTCGATAGACGAAGGCGGCGGAGGTGGTGGTGAAGTTGAAGAAAAGCTTGTACTTTACAGAGAAACCATGAGGAAGAAGCAGAGCAACTGCACCGTGAAAAGCAGTGGTGGTGGTGGTGGTGGTTTTGAAGTTGATGAAGACATGGCGAGTCTTCGTCGAGCCTGCATGATCGAGAAGTGGATGGAGAAGAAGGTGAGTGAGAAGGTCGTCGTCCGCCGTAAGTCGGTGGCAGATTTCGAAAGAAAGTCACGAAGTGACCGTGATTCTCTGTTCTTGAAATCGAGCTCGAGTTCCTCAGATTCCAGCTCCGGCGGAGGATTTTCGTCCTCTGAAGCAGAGTCCATTTATGGAGTTTCAGGCTTTACTACGCAGAGGCCGAAGCCTATTCGGACCAGTGTTTCAGCTCCGCCGGAAAACTTCAACAAACAGGGGAAGGAATTCAACAAGTTTGATAATAAAAGTTATTCCTCGCATCAGAAGCCAAAGCACGAAAACGGTTTCGTGAAGACGAAGTCGAAAGCCATGAAGATCTACGGCGACCTCAAGAAGGTGAAGCAGCCGATCTCGCCCGGCGGCCGCCTTGCGAGTTTTCTCAACTCTCTGTTCACTGGCGGAACTGCAAAGAAGGCGAAGATTTCATCACCCACCGGCGGCTACGATCACACGAGCTCGGAGACAAAATCAAAGTCGGCGCAGGCCTCCACATGTTCATCAGCTTCTTCATTCTCAAGATCATGTCTAAGCAAAACTCCATCTTCAAGAACTAAATTGAGTAATGGGACGAAGAGGTCGGTGAGGTTTTACCCTGTTAGTGTGATTTTGGATGAAGATAATCAGCCATGCGGACATAAGAATTTGTGTGAATATAAACCGACTTTGGAGAGTACTCTCAGAAATTCCATTAATGAAGAGCTTAAGCTTCATATGATGGAAAAAAATCGGCGAGTTGAGGAAGCTGCTAGAGATTTGTTGAAGAATTATCAGAAGAAGCTCGAATATGATCAGTTCAATATGAGAAATGAATTTGAAAACGATGATGACGATGACGATGCTGCAAGTTGTGCAAGCTCTGATCTTTTTGAACTCGACAATCTTTCTGCCATTGGAATCGAGAGGTATCGCGAAGAATTGCCAGTGTATGAAACAACCCATTTCGATACCAATCGAGCCATTGCTAATGGTTTGATATTGTAATTCAAAAAAAAAAAAAGATCTTTTTCTTTTTGTTTTTAGTTATTGGTTTGGGGGTTTACCTAGAGAAATAAAATTTTCTCTTTTTATATTTTGGTGTTGTGAATTCCTTTCTATTTACTTATTTTTTGGCCATTTTTTGTCTTACGAATTTTTAATTGTTTCGCAAAAGAATGATGACCCAGAGAGGGATCTTCAACATCAATGACCATTGACTAGAGAGGGATGGGCGTGTGATCATCGAGGGATGAGAGAGAGAGAGAGAGAGTAGAGATGAAGAAACTGAAGATCCTGAGATCGTATTTACACGCCAAGATGATGAGGTAAAAGCAAAGCAAAGGCAGATCTTCTCCTCTCTCTCTCTCTCTCTCTCTCTCTCTAACATTCATGATCAGAAGAGAGAGAAAGTAAAAGCTTTTGCTTTTTTCTCACATTGTGGGGGCCTTCTTTTGCTTCAACATAGCGCAAAAAGCGTCACCATAGATATCCCATCTGCAATTAATTCATTTATACATATACTTAGCTATATACAATTCTTGTATACAATATTGAACTTCAACTAGAAGATAGTAGCAGAATTTGATGGGCTAATTATTATTTTACCAGCACTATTGTTGCTTTAAACTGGTGGTAAAGCAAGGTAAATATGAGGATAATTGAGGAAAAGGAGAAGATCGATCAAAGATGGATGCTGGTCTCCAAAAGCTCAGGACAAAGGATCTAATGCTAGATCTTTTGCTGGGTGGACGAGTTTAGTCTTTTTAGTGAGCCTGGAAGCCAAATGATGATTATTATTATTTTTTCTCTTTAAAAGTTAAATCTGTTTTCAGAGGTTAATGTCAAATTGGGTTGGCTTTCTTCATCCTTTCAAAAGCTATTTCAAAATTTTTTTCTCTCGGTTTTCCAACATATTGTCTGGTAATACTCTGCATTTTGAACAAAACCAACCCCAAGTTGTACTAACTTTTGAACTTTTAACATCCTTAGTTTCATTGTTCTCTAGATTTCATGAGTAAAGCAAGTTCTATTGTGGGTCAGTACCAGCAACGAAGAGCTCCTTTAATTTCATTAATTGGGAAGCTCCAAGGGATTTTATGAGTCATAAAGTTTATATATGAACTCATGCATTTACCAGAGTTTTTTCCTTTACAAGATCCTAAAAATAGTTATTTACCAATTGATCTTATTTTGAAGTTATGTACTGAATCTAACCATTTTGTGAAGTCGTGAGATGAAGACACACCTTCCATCTTATTTTGTTTTGATTCCATGACTTCAAAGTAAGAGGAAAAACACATTAAAATTGTGGGATCAAAACAGATTTTCACCTTAAAATCATGCTCACTTTAGAGTTGAAGTTGTGTATTGATTCTTACAACTTCAAAAAGCAATTGTATTTGGTAAATAAGTTCAAAATAAAATGAGTTTAATAAAAAAATATTTTTTACAAGCTGGGTTTGGTGAAAAAAACACCTCTGCTTAAGCACTCAAAAACCAGTTACAGTAAGAGTAATGCTATATACAATTTATTTTCTAATGTTTAAACACAAGACCATAGTTAGTACAATATGGAACGACAAAATAACAGTACGTAATATGTATGGGTTTAATATAATTTTTTTTTAAAAAGCATAGTAAAAAAATTCAGCATAAAAATACGAGAATGCCAAAAATTTGAATATATAATTATACGAGTATCAAACGAATATTAGTTAAAAAGTTGGGATAAAAAATACGGTAATATTTATAAGCAATTTCTTCTTATACATGTTAGTAGGTAGTATTTTTGTCTCACATATGTGAAATTTTTAAAACATATTATTTATAAATAGCTAAATTAAAATGCTAGATAAATAAATTTTATTTTTCTTATTTTTTCTTTCAATACTTCATATAAGAATATCTTAATTTATCAATTTTAATAAGTAGTTATAGAAAATATGTATGACATGATACTACTAAAGACAAATAAATCATGAGTTATACAAAATTTTCTATAATTGATAAAGTCTAATGAGTTTAATGGTCAATAATTATACTATTATGATTATATATGAAGTATAAAATCAATAATGCGCTAAGATAATATTAAAGTATATTATAATTTTTAATTGAGTTTTTTTCAAAAGTATAATATGTGATATGTTTAATACGTGTCCTGCACAGTTCAACTAAAAAAACGAGTATTTTTTATTAAGTTTTAGATTTAGATGAAAAACAAAATTTTTTTAGTTTATACGTATATACAAATATTATACATGAATAGTATAAATATTTACTAACTAGGCACAAAATTATAGAACCAACATTAATTAATTTATATGGGAGTCATTTATATGTTTCGCTTTCCTTTCTTTCTTGAATCTCTGTTTGTGCATGCGCATGTGTATGCTCATAGCTGGGTAACATAGTTATTGACTAGGTTGCAACTAGTTAAAGTTTGGTATTTTTGATAGAGTACTGAAAGATAGTGACTGTCATTTTGTTTTGGTGAAGTTCATCTAATACATGACAAAACTTGGGAAGCCAGGCAATTATTAATTGTAAAGCTTAAAGGGAAAGGGAAAAGAACATAAAACAACAAGAAGAAGAAGTCTAGTGCAAGCTCAATATGACCTTCAACCATGAAAAGAATTGTAAGAGATTGAAAGAACTTTAACAGTTGTGCTTTCAGACCAATCCAGTTAGGAATTAAGGTTCTAACGCTCCCATTAATGCTTAGTTTGAAACTCGAATTTTTGATTGAAAAAGTAAAGAAAAAAAAACTTAATGAAAAATAAAACAAAATTACTTTTTATTTTGTTTAATTTTTTTTCACATTTTTCTTTCTCACCGAAAATTCGAATTTCAAACAGAACGTAACTGTATTTTTATTTTTATTTTCTCTAGGCAGCAGTGGACTCAGTTATTTCGCAAAGCGGCAAGTAAGAAAAAATTTAATGGTACCATTATATGCTATCAGTTATTACAAGTTTACAACTTAAATTTAATCTCTATAATAGGAGGCTCCTCAAATATAAAAAAGATTAAAATCATAATGAATATAATATATAAAAATAAAGCACTACTTTTCCACTAAAATTTTTCTTCTAAACTAGAGGGGTAAATAAAATTACTTGAATTTGAGAGAGGAAAGATAAAATTATTTAGATTTTAAGAGGGCAATATAACTACTTTAGTATGAATATCTAAAAGTATACAAAATTCCAAGAAAGATTTTAAAAATTTGAGAGGACCAATATATATATATTTTATCATTAGATAATTTTTCAAAAACTTAAAGGGACCATGCCCCTGACCGCTCCTTTGTACGTCCACCAATGTCTCTAGGTTTTAGATTTCAGAACTAGGTGAAGGTTGAGTTTTTCTTCTTTTGCTACAACCCATTTTATGTAAGGTTCATAAATTTAAGTAGCATATAAAGTAAGCATGAAAATTTACATAACCCCCAATTATTCCTGCGTATCCTAGAGATCGATGATCTCATGCAACAGTTGCTCTATCAGCTAGAAAAGCGTTTAGCACTAACCCAGCAACGGCGACGGCTCCATAAAAGTTTGAAGCATCCTTATCACAAACTGGTGTTGGGAATTAATATAAATCTCTCTCTCTCTCTCTCTCTCTCTCTCTCTCTCTCTCTCTCTCTCTCTCTCTCTCTCTCTCTCTCTCTCTCTCTTACTTTTTAATTAAGGAATTAGAATGACATCTAAGAGAAGCTTCGTTGGGAGGACCACTAAATCATAACAGCGTGATATGCTAATTAAGTATTCATATTATATGCTTACATATATATATAACTACATGCTTTATAGAAATTTTAATGGTATAAATGAAGCTTGAAACTATAGGAAAAGAAAAGGCTATGTTTATCCTATGGTCAAAAGTGTTATAGGCTTAAATGGCCTACAGATACGAAAAACCAATATTAGGACCCATGTAGATAGGTTATAGTTTTCAGACATAACGCTCCTATAAGTCAGTGTATTAATGATACTATATTGGACATCATTAAAGACTTCCCGAATTGCATACCTGAATTCAAAATTAAAGAGAATAACGATCTGGATTATTCAAGCAACACTAAATCTTTGGAATGCAAAATCAAGGCCCTTCAAATATGAATACAACAATTACTTCATCCCATCTCTTTGTAGGGTTACAACTAAAACAACTTCATTTTAGTATATATAAATTTATTGAGCTAAATTTAAAAAATTGACGAGTTTCAAAATGTGTTTAACATTCGGTTATTTACGTAATGAGTTGATCTTAAACAAACTGAACGAAGACTGAATTGCTCGTTTATAACCATACCCTCCAGTAGCCTTTTTTGCGGATGGAGAATAATTGTCTCTAGCATCTCAACTTTAGCCCTTAATTAGAGGAGTTTAGGTCCGTTTGGTTTCTGTTTTTTGTTTTTTTAAAATTAAAAAATAAAAAAAATACTAAAATTGGTGTATTTTCTGTTTTCAAAACATTAGTCTGGTATTGTTAGCAGAACGGTAACCTACAAACGTCATCACTAGATCATAAAAAACAAAATACAAAAATATACACCTATGACACATAACAAAAAATAAAGACTGACAGCACTTCTAAACAGACACTTAACTATAGATTCAAAAAAAAAAAAAAAAAAAAACATACAGACTATATATACATAAAACATTATGCACAAGCTTATTATGTCACGCATGCCTGTAGAGTGGGACCTATTGCGTGCTGGGTTTTGCCGTCCAGTTTCACACCATGACTAGTACATAATTTATGGTACTTATAATTAATGCTAACCCTCTGCTTTTAACATGCTAATGGACAATACTAATTAATGTGTACTAATAAATCATAAGTTGCGAATCTTTTCTTTTAATTGCAGTTTGGTTGGTGAAGTGGGGAACTTAAAACAATGATGGGATTAATGGAATAGTGTGGGCATCAGGCTACCTACCCACTGAAGTGTTTGACTGTTCTTTTCTTCAAACACATTGCTAATCATGAGCATAATCTTCCCCCTTAATATAAAGTTTTGACCCACTTAGCGTGGTGATTTTTAGATAATTATGCAGCTAATTAATTTAGCTAGTTCATTGGTGAAAAGAAGCAGAATCAGAAAGCCACTTACTTGAAGAAGAGGAGACACCCAGCTCATAAATAATTAGGGGGCATCCATGATTTTTGTTTAATGGGGACAAAATTTACACAAAATCATAAATGAATTTTTTTTAAATGAAAATATTTTTTCTTTGATATATAAAGAGATAATTATATTGAAGACGCAGAAAAAGAGACTGTCTCTTGTCTCTGTACAAAAGTTATACATAAAAACCTATCAAGAACCTTAATCCAAATTTGGTTGGGTAGGGTTAAAAATTTCGAGAAGAGATTTTGGGATTTAGGTAACCAAGAGCCTATAATAAAGGGTTAATTGGGATTGTATTATTTCTTTGGCCAAACAATGAAGGGTTAATAAGATATAAATATTTTTTACTACAAGTTTACTAATATTCAGTGGAGGCAAACACATATATTTGTAACCTAAGATTAAATAAATACTCATAAAAGTTTTTTAAAAATAGTGAAAGTAGTCAATTCAATGGAGGAAGTTGCCCCCATTGGTCTCTTCTTGCATCCGCCCAAGTAAATAATGCTTCAAAATTTTGAATGTTTACTGTGGAAACTTAGTCTACTGATTTCAATGGCTGTGAAAGGGAAAGAGAAAGGAAAGAAAAGGTAGTGGGTGAGAAATTGTAGCAAAAATTATTATTTTTCTCTCTTTGATTTTGAGAAGATTGAGAAGAAAAACTAAAAGGAAAGTGAAAGGATTAAAAAAACACATTCCTTTATTTGAGGGAAAAGAAAATAAGAAAATAACTTGTTTTGCTTTCCTTTTCCTTCATTTCATAAGGTTCCAAACAGGCTGTTAAAGCAGGATACATAGGACGAAGCTAACATTATATAGGGTTCAAGGCTTCTAAAACCAACTAGGCGTCATTGGTGGTGCAATTAGAAAATGAGTGCAAAATTATTTACTGTAAGTAATAAAAATCATAGTTGCCAATACACAAGAAACGGAAGCGGAAACAATACCACAAATCTTAAGCGGTAAGGATATGGGAATTGGCCTACAAAAATTATGAAAAATAGAAACGTTAGATGATATAAAATTAAATATTATATTTGTAATACTTTTGTTTTAAAATAAAACACTAATAGGGAGTTTTCACTATATTTTAAAGATATTTTGACAAATTTCTTTAAATTAGGTTAAACTTTTGAAAACGTTTTTTAAAAGTTTCCTTAGAATTCATGAGAAATTTCTTTTTCAAAACGTTTTCTAAAAGTTTTTTTAGAATTCATGAGAAATTCGTTTTCGTTTTGAAAATGAAAACGAAAATGAATTTTCAGGAAAGCAAGTTTTCCTTCCCTAACAACGTTTTCTAGTAACTATGCTTAAAACATCTTAGACACTTTTATCAAACCCTAGACTCCCGTAAATCTATCGACTGTCGAACCATAATGCAAAACAGAAACTCCATGGCCTGGTATAGCAGATGTTGGCAGCCACCATCAGTAAGGATTGCAAATCAAACATGAGTTGGTGGGATCGTTGATCGTCATGTGGCATGTTTTGTGGGCAAGCCTCCGGCACGTAGCATATATATATATATATATACACATATGTATATATATTTCTCTTTAGTTATGTGATTAAAAATGTTCGGATCAACTTACACACAATTTAATTAATTCTCTTACAATTCAACAAAGAAATAAAGATTAATTCTCTGGTCTGGTAAAAGACATGCCATTTACTGGTCTGATTTTGTGGCTAATCCAGTGTAGGGCCGGTTTGATACATTACGGTCAAGTCTATACCACGAATGCCAATATTGTCATGGCCATGGGCTCAACCATCTTTCTTAGTTGCCCATGCCGAAGGGTGCATGCTGGGGCACGCACACTACAATAATCCATATATGTTGCAGAATTGTATATATATGTCCCTAAACCCAGAGAGAGCAGAGCCTCAAATCTGTTATGTCTAAGTGTTTGCTGATCTTCTTTTTCTCTCCTTCATTCCTCTCCTATGTCTTCTGGCAATTATTCTGTACATAAAGTAACATATCCAGGTTGAGTTTTTCCTATATCTAATGTTGATGGTTGTCAATTTTTCAGTTCTATATATATATATAATAGGCCATTTAGAGCAAACCAAAGCTGACATATTCCACAGTAGAGTTGGTGATAATTCTGCAGACTTGGGTCTTGACTCTTTAACTTTTTCTCTGTGATATCAGATATCTGCTTCAATGGTTAACCTTACTATAACCCACCTCCAAAAATGACATGTTCTCTCAAATTACTGATGTACCCTTGCAAAATGCATTTCCATTTCTCCTGTGGTATGGGTGTAATTGGAATGAAAGATACAGGGAGCTAGGGAAAGAGGAGACAAGGGCAGCTTTGGCGAAAGTAAAAGAGATTGTTGGGGGTGAGAAAAAGAGAAAGTTGAGGGAATTTTTTTTTGGTGATCCCAAGAAGACTGTCATGTAACTGGTTTGACAACAACAGCTTCTCTTTTCTCTTGGAAAACAGAGGTGGGCTGATAGAGATGGTCTTGCAAATTTCTCTGGTCCTCCAAATTTGGGATTTTTTTTTCAAAATTTTACGTAAGAATAGTATTGTTCTAACAACAATTATAGAGATGGTGACCAGTAACGGATTGTGGCATGAATTTCAGCAAAGTTTGATGTAGATATAGATATAGAACCGAAGTAAGTATCAATTAGGTGAGAGGAGGGTAACTAGTTAGTTAGATTTAGAAAGTTCAATACCCAAAGAAAAGGCAGCTTGGACTGACTTTAATGGGTACTTGCATGATCACATCCACCATTCATGGGTGCCTTGCTATGGCTTAGCCATAGGTCCTCTTGCTAAGCCTATTGCAAGAGATTCTTCACGTCTAGACGTTTCCTGAATGTTGACATGAGAAGGAGAGATGGTGTGGGGTTAAGGCATATTCCAAACCTCGATGATAGCCCTGCAGAGATAGAGATAAACTACAAATTCAAATGTTTTGAATTTAAAACTTGACAATTCTATTAAGGTCAGATTACAAAAGATTTATCTCAATCGTCAAATCTTGCATGGATGACATGTCTCTAACCAAACTGCGGAGGGGATTAGTCGATATGTGCATAAATTAGACCAAAAAGATAATAAAAAAAAAAAAGGCATATTCCAATATTCATAGGTATTTGTAGCTATAGTTGATCTGCAGTAGTGGCTAGTCCCCTACCAATGCCTAAGGTGGAATTTTTCATCTTAGGCTAGTCCCAATATTCCTCCTCCATCTCCCCTTTGCAAATTTGGACTTGCAATAGCCTTATCAATTCGTTTAAAAGCATGCATAGGTCCCAACTTAAAAAGAAATAAATGACTTGCGTGCACTCAGGCCATAGACGCTTTATCAACAAAATAAAATCAAATTGATAGTCCAAAGCTAAGTAAATTGAATCCTAGCTAGAAAGATTTCCGTGATGGTGAAGAAATGCCATATTGAATGATGGTTGCTTTGATGATTGATCTTTGATGTGAAGTGAACCCACTCTCGAATTGGATTCCACACATACATTTTTTTAACCAGCCAGCTTAATGGATGGCTGAGATATAAATTATGATATTGAGTTCTGTTTCTTGGAGCTAGCCCGAGCATCACCCCTAGTGTGGAAAATGCTTGCCTGCTGAATAAAAAGCAAAACTTGTGTTTTTAGACGTTGATTTCTCATGATTTGTCTCTCTAGTAGTTAAGCTCATTGAGATAGTGACAAAAAGCCTGATTGGACACAAATTTAAGTGCATGTAAAAGTTTGGCTGCGGCCGACGCAGCTGGGCCGCTGGTTTCACTGTCATGTTACGAGTACACATTGAAACTCTGGTACAAGTCTAAATCATATAGATCCTATATGTATGACTTGATTCTAAGCTGTCTCTGTGCTTGTCAAAGTCCCTGGTCATTCGTTTGGGAAAGAATGTACATAAATAAACTGTTTGCTCCATCAATGAAAGATGGAGGTAATTACACCTAATTGTTTGTTGGGAAGGGTCCACAGTAAGACAAAAAAATATGACCCCCATAGGAGATATGGATCCTGTTATGCTTGAACGGATACCATTTTATGTATTGCCATCATAGAGGAAATGCAAAGAGAAACCTAGCAAGAAATATTCGTTTGTAACGCAACTTGAATTTTCGGTTAAAAAAGTACAAAAAAAAAAAGTGATAAAAAAGAGAACAAAATTACTTTTTTATTTTGTTTTATTTTCCTTCATCTTTTCTTTTTCTTACCAAAAATCCGGATTCCAAATGGAGCGTTAAAAGAGTTTCTTGACAATAAAAATATAAAACTCTTAGTGATCATTTGCAAAAACAATAAGTCAATAGTTTCAATCGTTTCTCATTCTTTGATACACAACGTGTGCAGAAAAGCACCATTTTGATACATGAAACCACAAATTCTAAGCTAGCATCTCAATTCTAATATCTATGTCTTTAAGGGAGCCTTCTTTTCTCTATCAGATATTCGAGCAGGGGCATTTGAATGTGACTTGAATCGACCTCTCCCTCCATCGTCCCTCTCCTGGAAAATGCAAGTTAAGAATGTTTAACTTCAGGTGTGATACTTCTACTCAGTTTTGTACTACAGAATCCTGCAACCTTTCAGCTGGTCAAAACTCATGATTTTTTTAACTTCTTATTCCAAAATGGTTCGTTGTTTAAAAGAGACAAACAGAAAAAGTTTTAAAAACCCCAAAACGGATTCATAAATGCATTATCAAATGGGTGCCAGTTCAAAAGATTTACAGTCATGTTACCCCATCCGAACTGCCTTGTCGTTGACAAAAGTCACTGGCATGTATTACGTGTGGAACTAGTAGGCTAGAGTACTAAATTAAAACCCTGCTAAGTATAATTTGCGGGCAGAATTTATCCACAAAAGCTATTTATTGCAGGTGGGCCTAATTAAATTTATTCTGAAAATAAATTGGTCATCATACCTTCTTTTTAACAATCTGAACGACATCCTCATCCTGAAGAACATGGCTAAGGCCACAATGCTGTGGGAAGTGTCTTGCACTTGTGCCCCACACTAAAACGTACTTGACATCCTTCACCAGGCTCCGGTGTATGTGGGTACAGAAGTCTTCAACTGTGCAGCCACCTCTATCCTAAGATTACAAACAAGAAAGAAAGATTATTCAAGGAAAAGGAAAAGAAACATACTTTCAGGCATAAATAACTCCATGAAGAACAGCTGAGGAGGATATTAAGCATACAGCAGAGAGAACCACAGGGTCTGTGAAATCAGGTTGTTGTCCCTGCGGCTTTGTATAAACTCTCACAAGCCCCATCGCCTCCCACATCTTGGCAAGCAATCTGTCCAAATTTAGCTGTTCAAGCAACATAACAACAGTTTCATTTCTCAGGTAGTGTAGATCAATTAAAAAGCCATGTGTAAATCGCATTATGCTCTCAAACGCAGTGGACATTTGGATCCACATTAATGCACAATGAGATAGGACAAAATCTCACTTCACAGGGGAAAAAACTTGTTAAAACAGAAATTCAAAGAAACAATGTTTGGCTGGTAACTGGCCAAATGAAGTAATGCACCTACAACTCTTTTTTGGATTGTTTAACGTGCATTTTCACTTCCAATAAACCCTACAGTTGAGTGACAGATACAAGACACATTTGTCTTCAATTTCTACTTTTCCACCAAAACAACAGAGGAAAAACATTTCCTGTTAAAAACATCATTTTTATTCAGAAAACATTAACTTTCAATGACACATCACAAATTATGCAGATCCAGACAGACTATTAAAACATCTATAGGTTTGTTTCAGCTTTTTCCCATTACAGCCAAATCTGGTTCTACGTCATAAATGTAATTGGTCTCTGCTAACAAACATGCATACAAAAGTAAAAGCTACAACAATGTCAATGAAGGCACCATATGTGGAAAATGCGAACAAAATTAGCTGGAACTGTTCATGTCGTATAGGTTAAATGATTGTCCAGTTGCATGCTAAAACAAAATTTAACTCATTTGACTCCCATCCACATTAACTGGAAGCTAAAAGAGTAGAACCTGCCTTCAGATTGCAGCTAATGACAACAGAATTTGGTTGTCGGGCTAATTTGTCCACATCATCAATACCGACAACATCTATCTTGTTGTAGACGTATATACACTTCATGTACTTGCGGTTCCCCTCAATAACATCTATGAGATCATCCACTGTGGCATCCTCACGAAATAATAACTACACAACCAGAAGAACATCAGCAATTAACCAAAAATAATAAAATAAAAAATAATTAACCCAAAATATTAACAAACCTACACATATATGAGCACTTGCTGCTGTACAATAAATTTGGATCTTTAAGTAAAGAGTAACATGAAGTATATATGGATCACAACTCATTAAGCACAGGTGTTTCTCTCACTTTGAAACACCAACGCAACAAAAGTATATTAGGTAACTGCTAGTGAAGTTGGAATGCATTCCATCTTCAACCTTCACAGCTCAGACACTCCTGCTATATTTCACAATAGAAATGTTCACCCATCCCATACAAATACCTCAATTCTCTCTGCGAAGGCCATCTGACTCTCATCCACTCTTTCTCTAGAGGTCTTGTGCATCCTCCATGCCTACCATACTTCCCAAAAGGCTCCTTCAGCCATCCTACTTACCTCCGACCATCCACACTCCTTTACCCTTTGTGCAATCATAGTGGAAGTGTCACTCTAGCAAGGTACGTCTGTATGTCCTTGTGTGCCTTTTTTTTTTTTTTTCCCCCCGTGATGGCGCAACAAAATTCTTATGCTAGATTGTACTTAAATGTGGATGTATGGCTTCCAAATCATGGTGAAGCCCAGGTACACAATGCATGAAACCAAGTAAACATACGAAACAAAGCATAAGCTAAGAAGCACAGCAGGTAGTTAGGATTTATTCTTTATAGAAAATCATTAAGCATGAACCAATAAAGTGAGCTATATTGTTTTCTAGAACCAAATCACTGATCTTTTGGTACGTGATTAGAGTTTAGATCCACTATGCACTGAAAGTGATAACAACCAGCAAACTTCCTGATACAAAATAGATAAAAGCTAAAAACAAACAATTATGGAGAAATAAAAGTAAAATATCAACAAAAGAAAAACCATTACATAGATAAATGAATGAAGAGGTGAAAGGAAAAAAAGAAAAAAATAACAAAGTCGGAATACAAGAGAAGTAAAAATTCAACCATCAGCCAAGAATGGCAAAATGGTCAAAGAATTAGCAATGTGTGTTCTTCCCCTGTTTTTCTTTCAAGACAATGACGAAAGTTTTCCACTGAATACCTCTGCATTGTGAATCTTGTATTCATGTAGAATTTGATAGCAAAGCTTCTCATCCACATGGGTTAATGGGGCTGTGCTGTTGAAAGAGATACCTCCAGTTTTCTTCTTCTTGAAATATATCTACATATGAAGGGGGGGGAAAAAAAAGAAGCAAAAGTCTGAGTTACAAAAAGAATGGATTTGTAAAGCTACACATAGAGGTCCAGGAATTTCCCCTCATTAGCATTTCAGGAAAACAATTACATAGAGACTTCCAAAGCAAATGTAATCCCGATTCGCTTATAAGGCAAAAGAAGAATGACTCGGACAAATTTCCTTAAAGCAACCGTTTTTAATAATATCTGAGGATAAGTGTGCAGGGCCATTCACAGCCCTTGACAATTCAAATTTTTGCAACTATGGAAACATCATAAAAATGAATGGGGTGATTAATTCTCAAAAGGCATCCTAGTAGACGAAGACCAATATGCATCAGGGAAGCAATTGTTTAGTTTTAGGGAATATCCAACAATTGCAGTAATGTGAATAATTGGAATTAAATCAGTGCTCTCAAATGAAATTCAATGACTAAATCTAATATTTGAGACGTTTCCTGCCCAAAATAAATAGTACCTCAGTATGTTGTTATTATCAATCAGAGATAATGCAAGTCAAGGAAAGAGAGAATCAAGACAAGAAAATTTCAAAATTTGGAGAAACCTGTGACAAGCAAGGAAAATGCA